>ML664163.1:10110510-10354358 GCA_007570785.1 Antilocapra americana | reverse complement strand
TTTCTAGTTGCTTTAGGTGTAAAGTAAGGTCATTTATTTGATTTTTTTCTTAACCATGGTCACACAGAGGAATCATCTCATGAACTTTAAAATAAATTGCCCATGTGTAGGCCCCACCCTAGACCAGTAAAATGTGAATCTCTGGAGGAGAGCTCAGGCATTGGTTAGCCTTTTAACCTTCCCAGGTGATTCTTATTGTATTTGGGTTGAAACCCACTGTCATGGTAGATAAGCATAAAATAGGACTTCTTGAGAGATCATGCAGTTTACCCATCTGTTAAACAGGGCTTATAACACCTACCTTGACTAACTCATCAGGTTGTTATAAAGGCAGTTTGAAAGTAAGTACGCATTTGAAAATACTTTGTAAACTACAAAGCCTGAAAAAATGCAACGTAATATTAGTTCTCCTACCAGATTGAAAGTCCTTTGAGCACAGGGCATTATTAATTTTTATTAATATTAACCTCTATAAGGTTAATCTTATTCATCTTTATATCACTACACTTCCCAGCATAGATCTGCCAGATAGTTGATATTCAATATATGTCTGCTGCTTGGGTGAATATATAAATAAATCAACAGTGCAAGTAAACACACACTGAACTCCTGAAACAGCACTGAAACAGAGAAAGTGAATAAAGCAAAAGTATTTCTTTATGGCTTATATAAAGTTTATAGGGGCATATGAACTTATGAAGTGATTTAAATTAAGTAGATTCATTGCACCTTTCAAACAATATGTGAATGAACCTTAAAAATATGTACAGAAACATGTTTCTGATATTGAGTGTTCCAGCTGAGAACTCAGCTTGGTATGTAGACAATTTAAACAACAGGAGATTTCCAGAAAAAAAAGTCAGTATTTGAAATCAGAGTACAGTGGAATTCTTGGAAAGAAATCACATTTTCTTTGGAGTCTCCTACTTTCATCTTTTACATGGTCTGACTTTGAATAAAATCATATGTGGCATGTATGTTTGTATGTGTGCGTGTGTGTGTAATTTATGTGTGGATTTAGACATTATGGAGACGTTCAGTTAAAATAAACCTACAATCCAAAAGTGATTAGCAAGTTTTAAACTTAAGAAAGAATGTTGCATGTTTGTTTAGTCAGTGAGGAAAGGCAAAGAAGTATAAATGCAATTATATTTGCATGCTACTCTTTGTGAATTTCAAAGAAATATAAAATATACCCTCATCGTTGGTATTAAAGAAAAGCCAGTCTTTTTTTTTCAATTTGTCTTTCTGATTGATCATCAACTCATTTTCATTTTGCCTTTGTTATGCTCTCACTTATAAGCTTCACTTCTCAGAAAGAGATGAATATGTGCCTCTGTCCAATGCTAGAGTGAAACAAAGGGAGGTCACACAGAGGGGGAAAGAATAGGAGTAGAAACAATACTCCCAGAGAGGTACCAACCGTAACACTTTTCATGGTTCAGAATCGAATTGGTATCAACATCTAATTAGAATTCCATACCAGGAACACAGGATAATTTGTTTTTAACTTTAGAAGTTTGACACAAAGTTAACGATAACATTAGTTTATGTCCAAGGAGACATGGTATCATGTCTAAAGAGATCTGTTTGAATCTGTGTGTGATGAGCAGACAGAAGATGAGAGAATAGATCCAAGTTAGCATGCCAGGTGCAGAGCAGCCCTCCTGGTGCCACTGGTCTAGGCAGGGAGAGTTAATCTGGAGAAAATCCAAGGTCTCAAGGAAAGTTGGCATCAGTAGGAGGCCTGCACTTGTCACAGGGATGCTCAGAAGGCCTGCCACCTTCACCAAGTGTCTTCTACATATGCCTAATGACGCTAGTCAAAAATATTTTTCAAGATATACTATCTGATGGGTAAGTTTCGCTTTAGTGCTAGGTTAGAGTCTGTTGGTCCATACAGGCTAATCTGCAGGTGGTCAACAACTCATTTGACAGGTTGGAGTGAAACTAAAATAGATGGGAATTAATGCATTGCCTTTTAGCCTTGTTCATATACTCATCATCTCTTGTTAGATTTTTTAAATAATGGTCCTCTACCTAGTGCCCTTGCCTGCAGTGCATCTCTACAATAATCTTCCAAAAATGTAAATCGAGTAACATTACTCTTTTACATCACCTTCACTGTTTTTAATGGAACCTTCAATGTGTTCTATTGCTGTGTGCGTGTGTGTGTGTGTGTGTGTGTGTGTGTGCGCGCGCGCGCGTGTGCTCAGTCATGTCTAAATCTTTGTGGCCCCATGAACTGTAGCCCATCAGCCTCCTCTTTCCATGGCATTTTCCAGGCAAGAATACTGGAGTGTGTTGCCATTTCCTCTCCAGGAGATATTTCCAACCCAGGGATCGGACTCACAACTCTTGTGTCTCCTGCATTGGCAGGTGGGTTCTTTACCACTGCGCCAACTGGTAAGCCCATAAGGTTAATTAAAAAAAAAAGTCAACTTCCCACTAGCCAATGACCATTAGTCCCATTCCTTGGCTTTTTCTATAAATGGAGCATTCCAACTTCTAAACTGCTAAAATTCCACATGTCCTTCAAGGACAGCTTCAAAGCTTAACTCTGGGTATTTCTACCCAAACGTCCAAGCTAAGATTTTTTGAATACTTTGTCCATCTTTTCTTTTCGAATTTTCTATAAGACTAAACACTTGAAGTGTATATGTTTGTTTCCTCCATGAATCTGTGAGCTCATCAGACACAGGGCATCTTTCTGAATTGTCTTATCTCTCATTTTCAGCACTCAGCATAGTGTCCAGTACACACTACTTCTTCAGATTTTTTTAGTTAAATGAATGTCCATGGTTCAGTCACTAAGTCATGGCCAACTCTTTGTGACCCCATGGACTGCAGCATTCCAACCTTCCCTGTCCTTCACCATCTCCTGGAGTTTGCTCAAACTCATGTCCGTTGAGTTGGTGATGCCATGCAACAATCTCATCCTCTGTTATCCCCTTCTTCTCCTGCCTTCAATCTTTTCCAGCATCAGGGTCTCTTCTAATGAGTTAACTCCTCACATCATGTGGCCAAAGTATTGGAGCTTCAGCTTTAGCATTGGTCCTTCCAATGAGTATTCAGGGTTGATTTCCTTTAGGACGGACTGGTTTGATCTTCTTGCAGTCCAAGGGACTCTCAAGAGTCTTCTCCAGCACCACAGTTTGAAGGCATTGATTCTTCGGGGCTCAGCCTTTTTTATTACCCAGCTCTCACATCTGTACATGAGTACTGGGAAAATCATAGCTTTGACTATATGGACAACTGTTGACAAAGTAATATCTCTGCTTTTTAATATACTATTTAGATTTGTCATAGCTTTTCTCCCAAGGAGCAAGGGCCTTTTAATTTCAAGGCTGCAGTCACTGTCCACAGTGATTTTGGAGCCCAGAAAACGAAGTCTGTCACTGTTTCCATTGTTTCACCATCTGTTTGCCATGGAGTGATGGGATGATCTTTATTTTGAGGTTAAATGAGGAGATTCATATGTGCTATATCATTTGAGACTAGGTTTGATTCAATATGATAGAAATTTGAAATAAATGACTCAGACAAGATGGTAGTTTTTCTTTGTCCTTATGTAAAGGAAATTCAGAGACATATAGGCAATCTCAGTATGTATGGACCTAACAGAAACAGAAGATATTAAGAAGAGGTGGCAAGAATACAAAGAAGAACTATACAAAAAGATCTTAATGACCCAGATAACCATGATGGTGTGATCATTCACCTAGAGCCAGACATCCTGGAGTGCAAAGTCAAGTGGGCTTTACAAAGCATCACTATGAACAAAGCTAGTGGAGGTGATGGAATTCCAGCTGAGCTATTTGAAATCCTAAAAGATGATGCTGTTAAAGTGTTGCACTCAATATGCCAGCAAATTTGGAAAACTCAGCAGTGGCCACAGGGACTGGAAAAGGTCAGTTTTCATTCCAATCCCAAAGAAAGGCAATGCCAAAGAATGTTCAAACTATCACACAATTGCACTCATCTCACACACAAGCAAAGTAATTCTCAAAATCCTTCAAACTAGGCTTTAGCAGTACATGAACCAAGAAGTTCCAGATGTTCAAGCTGGATTTAGAAAAGGCAGAGGAATCAGAGATCAAATTGCCAACATCCATTGGATCATCAAAAAAGCAAGAGTTCCAGAAAAGCATCTACTGGAACTTCTGCTTATTGACTATGCTGAAGCCTTTGACTGTGTGGATCACAACAAACTGTGGAAAATTCTTAAAGAAATGGGAATACCAGATCACCTGACCTGCTTCTTAATAACTGTATGCAGATCAAGCAGCAACAGTTAGAACTGGACATGGAACAACAGATTGGTTCCAAATTGGGAAAGGAGTACATGAAGGCTATATATTGTCACTCTGCTTATTTAACTTACATGCAGAGTACATTATACGAAATGCTGGGCTGGAAGAAGCACAAGCTGGAATCAAGGTTACTGGGAGAAACATCAAGAACCTCAGATATGCAGATGACACCACCATGGTGGCAGAAAGCAAGGAGGAACTAAAGAGCCTTTTAATGAAAGTGAAAGAGGAGAGTGAAAAAGTTGGTTTAAAACAGTTGAAGTATAGGATGTTTTAAATGCTAGTATCATTTGATTAAAGGGTTGCATAGGACATATTCTAATACACCTTGGAAGGAGTTTTGAGAGGATATTCTCTTTGTCTCTAAGCATGGAGAATCTCAGCTAGATATTCCTCTAGAAGTGAGAATCCATTCTGGACCTGTCACTTCAGAAAGGTTGATTATATTATGCTCATCAGAATCTATTTGCCAAAGTTAGCACAAGAGAAATAATAAAGATCAGAGCAGAAATACAGTGAAGTATATACCAGAAAAATAATAGAAAACATCAATGAAACTATGAAGGTTTTCTAAATGTAAACAAACTTGAAAAACCTTTAGTTTGAGTAACAAAGGAAATAAAAAGAAATGACTCAAATAAATAAAATAATTAATGAAAGAGGAAAGCACTGATATCACAGAACTATATAGGATTACAAGAAACTACTATGAATAATTAAAAAATTAGAATAAATAGATAAATTCCTAGAAACAAGCAACTTACTAAGACTGAATCAAGGAATAAAAAATATGAACAGATGGATAATAAGTAAAGAAAGGAATCAGTAATCAAAAATGTCCCAACACAGAAAACCCCAGGACCAGACAGGTTCACAGATAATTCAATAAAGCATTTAAAGTAGAATTAATGACAATGCTTTTCATTAATTGAACTCTTCCAAAGAACTGAAGAAGGAGGAACACTTGTAAACTCATACCAGCATTGTCTTGATATCAAAACCAGATAAGGAGACTACAAGGGAAGAAAATTATAGGTCAATAAGGGACTGATGAAGATACAGAAATTTTCAACAAAATATTAGCAATTAAATAACATATTAAAAGCATCATACCATGACCAAGTGGAATTTATTCCTAGAATGCAAGAATGGTTCAATGCATGAAAACAACAAATATGATGACATCATTCTAATAGAATAAAAATTGAAATCATATAATGATCTTGACTACAGAAAAAGCATTCAACAAAATATAAAATCTTTTCATTATAAAAGCCTACAACAGATTGGGTATAGAAGGAATATATCTCAACATAATAAAGGCCAAGCATGACAAACCTACAGCTAACACTATACTCAATGTAGAAAAAATTGAAAGCTTTTACTCTAAGATTAGATATTAGGCAAATGGTGCACACTCTCTGTATTCTTAATACAGTACTGGAGGTCTTAGCTAGAGCAATTATGCAAGACAAAGAAATAAAAGGCATCCAAATTGAAAATGAAGAAGTAAAAACTGTTGTCAGTTGAAGAATATATGATCTTATATACATATTGTTCTTGTTTGGTCACTAACTTATATCTGACTCTTTTACAACCCCACCAGGCTCCTCTGTCCATGAGATTTCCCAGGCAAGAATATTGGAGTGCATTGCCATCGCCTTCTCCAGGGGATCTTCCCAACCCAGTGTTCAAAGCAATGGCAGGTGGATTCTTTACCACTGAGCCACAAGGGAAGCCCTATATACATATAGGAAATCCAAAGACTTAAAAAAAATTGGAATTAAAACATGAATTCAGTAGAGATGCAGGATATAAGAACAATATACAGAAATCAGTTGAATTTCAATATACTGACAATGAAGCATCTGAAAAAGAAATAAAACTATCCTAGGCACAACAACATTAAAAACAATGAAATGCTTGGGAATAAATTTAACCAATGAAGTGAAAGATCTCTACCATGAATGCTATAAGACTCTGTTAAAAGAAATTGAAGAAGACACAGACAAATGGAAAGACACTCCATGTTCACTGATCAGAAGAATTAATATTATTAAAATGTTAGTATTACACAAAGCCATGTATAGTTCCGAATGAGCTCTATTAAAATACCAATGGTGTTTTTCACAGAAAAATCCTAAAGTTTGAAAGAACAGAAAAAGACCCTGGATAGCCAAAGCAATCTTTTGAGCAAGAACAAGGATGGAACAAAGCTGGAGGCATCATACTTCTTGATTTCAAATTATACTATAAAGCTATAGTAAAAACAGTAAGCATACTAATATAAAAATAGGTATGTAGGTCAATGGAAAAGAATGGAGAGCCCTGAATTAACTCCCTGCCCCCCACACATATGGTCAACTAATATTTGACAAGGGAGCCAAGCACACCCAAAGGGGGAAGGATAGATAGCCTCTTCAACAAACTGTGGTGGGAATACCGAATAACTACATGCAGAAAAATGAAATTGGATCCCTATCTTACCCTACTCAAAAATATTAACTAAGTGGATCAAAGACTTAAACATAAGACCTAAAGCTTCAAAACTTTTCAGAGAGAACGCAGAGGGGAAACTCCTCCATTAGTCTTGGCAATGACTTTTTTTGGAAAGGAAAACAAAAGCACAAACAACAACAGCCAAAATTAATGACACAAATTATTCAAATGCTCTAAAGAGCAGTATCTTCCTTTACCTGTAAAATGGGAATATTAAAAACACTTACATTCTATGGTTGGGGTGCATAATAAATGAGAGATACTATCTCATGGTTCTCCAAGGCATCCTCTGGCATCAGTGCCCTCGATGACCTGGGACCCTGTCCATAGCTATTTGTTATTTGGGAAGCTATATGTGAAATTCATTTGTGATAAGTTAATCAATAGTTGATCACTCTGTTGTTTAAGCAGAAAGATTTTGAATACTGTTATGCTTTATATTTTAAAGCAATAGAAATTTACATTTCAAAAGAAATCTCCAATGAGAACCAAAACATATAGTCCAGACAGAAGCAGGAGCCTAACTATCATTCTTCTTAGGTTTTGGCAGCTGCTTAGAGGTGGTGATCCTAGGGATGGGATTTTTGGGTGGGGCTAAAGATGGTGAGCTCAGCCTGGGCTGTGGTGACCACGAGGCATCAGGCAGAGAGACAGTAGGTAGGTGTGGAGAGGGCTAAAGCTCAGGACAGAATTAGAACTAGGGACGCTGGTATGCACAGTATGGGGTGCTGTGTGCCTTATGCTGCTGCTGCTAAGTCACTTCAGTTGTGTCCGACTCTGTGCAACCCCATAGATGGCAGCCCACCAGGCTCTCCCCTCCCTGGGATTCTCCAGGCAAGAACACTGGAGTGGGTTGCCATTTCCTTCTCCAATGCATGAAAGTGAAAAGTGAAAGTGAAGCCTCTCAATCATGTCCTACTCTTAGCGACCCCATGGACTGCAGCCTACCAGGCTCCTCTGTCCATGGGATTTTCCAGGCAAGAATACCGGAGTGGGGTGCCATCGCCTTCTCCAGTGTGCCCTATGAGGTATCAATAAATCAATGCTGGGTGGCTGCAGAAGCCAGGTGAACGGAATGAGTATGAGGAATGGAGAGCGAATCATGGACAGAATGAGAAAATACCCTAAACACAGGAAGAAAAGAGCTTGTGGAAGAGTCTAAGCAGGCAAAACCTGAGTCAGAGGACAATGCTGAAGAGCAGAGCCATAGAAGCTCTTCTACAGATGCAAAATCACATTCTACCTGCCTCTACATTGGGGGACAGTCTCACTCCCCACCACAATCTGAGTCTGCAGCTGCAAAAGATCTCTAGCTACTGACCACAGCTGACTGGAGATCAGGACTTGACATGAGACTCAAGATGGGTCAAGCAGATCCCCTCTTCTTGATGGGTGTAACTACAATGAAAGACTAGTCATTTTACTGGGATTTTGCACTAGAGGCCATGGAAATCTAGGATCAGGACAGCCATCTCAGTGCTAAAGCAGAGAAAACTCATCTAAGGAGAAGTTATGAGAAATTCAGTGACCACAGGGTGCTTGAAAAAGAAATTCAGGTTACAACTTTCTGGTTCCAGTTAGTTGCTCTGAGGTCCAGAGGGGTACCTGCCTGTGGGTTCCTGGTATCAATACTAAGGCTGCCTTGAGTAGGTTGGGTTCCCAGCAGCAGCCAGGGATCACAGACTGAGGCAGAAATCAAGGAAGGAAAGCAGTCTAAGGATATTGTGGCTAATGGTATGTAGAGATGCAACAAGGTTAATGATATAGTCTGAAATTAATCCATTCATTTGGTGAAAAAATAAGGGATTGGCCTTACTCAGTCAGAGTACTGATGGTGAGAAATTTGGGTAGTAGTTGGGATAATGAAGTAGATACAATCTGGCTCTTCAGAGGAGAGGAGGGAAGGGTAGGAAGGTATAGATTTAAAAAATATATATATTTATTTAATTGGCTGTGCTAGGTCTTTGATGCTGCATGGGCTTTTCATTTGTTGTAGCAAAACAGTACAACCTGTAGTTGCAGTAAGCAGGTGCTACTTTCTAATTGAAATTGAAGTTTGCTGGAAGTGAAAGTTCCATAGAGGGGAAACTTTTGCTGAAGATATGATCTGCCAAGCAGAGGGTATGGTAGCGTGTGAGGTACAAAATTATTTACTAGGTTGCAGGAAAATTTTTCTCATTTAAAATTATGTGTGTATAGCTTTTTAATGTATATATTATAAAATTGACAGTTGTATGATTTACACATACATACACATACATTGTGAGTGTGTGCTCAATAATTTTATTGATAGAGGCATATGATCAAAAAAGGTTGAGGCCATAGCCCAAAACTGTCAAAGAAGCAGGATGTTCACTCTCCTAAAAGCCAACAGTGTACTAGATAGCACAGATGTAGTGCTGTGAAGGCGAATGTTTTGGCAAAGGAAAACCATGGAAAACTTCATCCTAAAGAAGTTTTGCATTTTTATCCTTTTTGCTTTCTTGAAATCTTTACTTCTTTCTTAATGAGGTGAGCTTTATGATACTGGAAAGAGTGGAACTCAAGTAGCTTTTATTTCATTACTTTTCCAGACCAAAGACTCTTGGTCATCAATGACCAATCCTAACATACCAAAAAACCATGAAGTATGAAAAAAAATTTCCATAGAGCAAGTGCCAGAAGAATCTACTTTGCCTTTTCTCATTCTTTTTTTTTTGGCTGCACAGCATGTGGGATCCCAGTTCCCCAACAAGGGATTAAACCTGTAACCCCTGCAGTGGAAGAGCAGAGTCCTAAAACTGATCCTCCAGGGAAACCCTATACTTTGATTTTTTTTTTCTTACTTCAGTGGTCTTCTGATGTCCTAATGTCTTATTCCTAACCAGTCATGGAAAGAAATAACAAAGGTGTTTTGATTTCTAAAGCTTCCAGATGTTCAAGCTGGTTTTAGAAAGGGCAGAGAAACCGGAGACCAAATTGCCAACATCTGCTGGATCATCGAAAAAGCAAGAGAGTTCCAGAAAACATCTATTTCTGCTTTATTGACTATGCCAAAGCCTTTGACTATGTGGATCACAATAAACTGTGGGAAATTCTTCAAGAGATGGGAATACCAGACCGCCTGACTTGCCTTTTGAGAAACCTGTATGCAGGTCAGGAAGCAACAGTTAGAACAGGACATGGAACAACAGACTGGTTCCAAATAGGAAAAGGAGTACATCAAGGCTATATAGTTTCTGCTTATTTAACTTATATGCAGAGTCCATCATGAGAAACACTGGGCTGGAGGAAGCACAAGCTGGAATCAAGATTGCTGGGAGAAATATCAAGAACCTCAGACATACAGATGACACCACCCTTATGTCAGAAAGTGAAGAAGAACTAAAGAGCCTCTTGAGGAAAGTGAAAGAGGAGAGTGCAAAAGTTGGCTTCAAGCTCAACATTCAGGAAACTAAGATCATGGTATTTAGTCCCATCACTTCAGGGGAACTAGATGGGGAAACAATGGAAACAGTGGCTGACTTTATTTTTTTGGGCTCCAAAACCACTGTAGATGGTGATTGCAGCCATGAAATTAAAAGACGCTTACTCCTTGGAAGGAAGGTTATGACCAACCTGGACAGCATATTAAAAAGCAGACACATTACTTTGCCAACAAAGGTCCATCTAGTTCAGGCTATGATTTTTCCAGTGGTCATGTATGGATGTGAGAGTTGGACTATAAAAAAAGCTCAGCACAGAAGAATTGGTACTTTTAAACTGTGGTGTTGGAGAAGACTCTTGAAAGTCCCTTGGACTGCAAGGAAATACAATCAGTCCATCCTAAAGGAGATCAGTCCTGGGTTTTCATTGGAAGGACTGATGTTGAAGCTGAAACTCCAATCCTTTGGCCACCTTATGTGAAGAGCTGATTCATTTGAAAAGACCCTGATGCTGGGAAAGATTGAGGGCAGGAGAAGAAGCAGATGAAAGAGGATGAGATGGTTGGATGGCATCACCAACTCAATGGACATGGGTTTGGGTGGACTCTGGGAGTTGGTGATGGACAGGGAGGCCTGGTGTGCTGCGGTTCATGGGGTCGCAAAGAGTCGGACACGACTCAGCAACTGAACTGAACTGAGCTGAGAGTGTATTTAGCCAAAAAAAAAAAGAAAGAGATATTTGTGGGATAATGGTTTGTGTGAGACTTGTAAGTTATTAACAGGAGATGGCCCATCTTATCGATGCTCCCCAGTGAAGGTAATCTAGGATCCTGGGAAGGAGGTGAGATGGGAAAAATGACCAAGAGAAACTGAAAAGTAAGCAGAAATCACAAAGGAAAACTAAGAGCCTAAGTAAACTGCTAGTAGTCATCTGAAGTGGATTCTATGAGAAAGAAATGTGAGTCTTTGGGGAAAAGTTTAAAAAGTTTTGAATTTACATTATCTTTTAGAATCTATGCATGTAAACAACCATATAACATAAATTTCTTTTTGGTCATAAATCACTGAGAAGCCATGTCACACCTAAGGGATTCTAAATAAATGGGCTGCTAGGTTGCCACTGGATTACAATATTTTTCCATCTTTCATTTTCAGAGTTAAACTGGAAGACTTTGTTCATCAGAGAATGTCACTCTTTACCCCAGAATTGATTGCTATTTCAGGAACTTACTCTAAGTTAATGATCTTTCTGGAGAGAGATGTAGTCAACTCTAACTCAAAAACCTATCTATCAGTAAGCTTGAACTAAACATCAGTATCATTTCCACATTGAGCTTAGTTTTAGTGGAAATTTGGTTCTTTATATCCTTATTATATTTTTGAAAAATTTATTTATGGTATTGATTTAGGTTTCTATTAATACCCTATTTTGGCATAAGGATGATAATTTCCTAATACTATTCCTTCTAGGCAATCTTATAAGGAACCAATGACAACTAGAATCATTAAATTGAAATAATTTATGATGAGCTTTGAATTCAGATTTTATATATTGTAGGTTTATAATTTTCCACACACTCCTCTAAGCATATTTAAGTTACAAAATTTGAATTATGCACAAGATAGTGTACTGGTTAATTTTGTGTGTCAACTTGGTTAGGCTATGGTCACCAGTTGCTTGGTCAAACATCAGTTTGGATGCTGCTGTGAAGTTGCATTTTAGGTGTGATTAACATTTAAATCAGTAAAGTAGACTTTGAGCAAAGTAGGTTACCTCCTGAAATGTGAGTGGGCCTCATCTATTCAGTTGAAGACCTTAGAGAAAAGGCCCTTAGAAAAGGAAGGTTTTCTGTTTTTAGACTGCCTCTGGAATTAAGACGGCAACATCAACTCTCTTTGGAATTTCCTAGCTGCCAGCCTGCTCTGCGGATTTCAGACTTGCCAGTGTCCACAATGAGGCGAGCCAGTTCCTTAAAAATCTCTCTCCTCATTTATATTTATATATGAATATAAATAGAAAAATTCCAACTCTCTACATAAGTTTTTTTCTTCTTAATGTAATTGAAAAATTATATTGACATCATTTTGAGAATGAATAAACCTTATAAATAGATGTATTCACATATCAAGGCTTTTTTTTAAAACCAAGTAAATAGAAATGAAACATGGGTAGAAATCTATGTATTCAAGGAATGGGCATTTTGCCGAGCACACCAGTGAGGATGGTGGCTCTATGTGGATTTCATTTTTAGGTGTCCTTTTGATTGTTACCCCCTTAATTCTGTTGGTTCCAACACCTGCTTGTTGGGAGAAGCACTGCCAGGTCTGAAGTGAAGCCCAGACGAAGCCAACCTTACTTCACCTAAAACACCCTTTGTGGAAATGCAGTCCAAGCATTTCAATAGCTGTGGTTAGTCCACCGTTCAAAATTGAGCCAAGATTTTGAAGATTATGAGAAAGTTTTCCAGATGCTGAGTCTATACATGCATTCTATCTGAAAATCAGTCTATTTAGATACACAAAGGTTTACCCAGAAATAATGAATGTTCTGTTTTGGCTGCTGCCCAAAGTAAGCAACTATAAGAGGTTCCAGTAATTTCTTCCTTCTTGTGCTGATATTTAATAAGTTGGAAATGTCTGTCTTTTGGCAAACAGATTTTATGCCTCATCTTTTGACTCTAAGACATCTGCATGGTTAGACTAGAATTATAGATTACCAAAAGGTTGGTAAGTTCAAGTGCTTCATTTAAGTCTTTGGTTCCCCACGTAGCCCCTGAATTACAGAATCATCTCCACAGTAGAGTTTCCTGTTTGGGGACTGTTTTCTACCCTTGCCTTGAAAAGGTGAACTAGTCTGGCTGGTAGGCCTGTTGCTTACAGAGGGTCATATTGAAATGTGATATCGAAATGCCTACAACTATATTTTCCAAATCTGCTGTAGTTGTAGAAGTACAACTGGAAAAAAACTGATGATTTTAGATATGAATCTTATCTAATTATGGAATCAACTACCGTTTAAGAAGAAATTCATCCAGGTACAGTGGGATTAGCCATGGACATCCTCAGACCAATTGCAATTATTTCTTTTTCCATTCATCCTTTACCACAAAAAGGTTCCCCTGAGGCTCAGGGATCATGGTGAGAAGCCTGGGATTGGAGTGCCCTGGGATGTCAGGATGAACGGCTTTAAGTGTGATGTGTATTTAATCATAGGCATGTGTTAGGAAGTGTATTTTGAATGTACTGCTTATTTTTCTAAAAGGTACAATCACTCTAACAATCTCCATTCTCTACAGTTTCTCACAACTTCCTTCTGTATTCACACCGGAAAGGAGTCTCACTTCTTGTAAGGCCAATATAGAAAAATAGACTGTATCTCATCTTGTCAGGACCAAGTTGGACCAACAAATTGAGGAGGGAGAGTTTAAGTTGTCAAGAGAAAGAGACAGATTAAAAAAAAAATACCTCAGACTAAACATTTACACATCATCTATCTGGACTTGACTCTGATCAGCCTGTTTTTAAATCTCTGGTGATGTGTCGCAGACAGCAGAATACGTAGTCCTGAGGGCTGCCAGCTTCTCATCCAGAGACGTAGGTGGCCACAGGCATCTGCCCATCGTTGTCAAGATTCAGCAAGTCTGAATAAACATCAACATTTTCATAAGGAAGCTGAGGAATTCCAGATGCATCAACCCAGTGAGACAAATACTCTGTAAAGGAAACCAGGGCAGACTCTCCCACACCTCTTGGACAGACATCCACATTTCCTACATGGGGGCATCCATTCACCCCCAAATGTGAGAGCAATTTCACAACCCAGACCAGTGAAAGCATATTTTGATTCCAGAAATTAAGCAAGCTGACCAAATGAGTCTACCTATGAAAATTCCTGGCCACTCTCCCCCAATCTGAAACAGGAATGACAAGAAATATTCTTTTCCCTCAGGAAAGAGAATCCTGCTGAGACTTAAACTCCATTCTAGACAGGATCTGGCTTCTAGAATTTTTGGCAAGATGCTAAGTCAGTTAAAAAACAAACTGTGTAGAAAAATCAAACATACAGAAATGCCCCCGAACATTTTGACTGTTGTTATAAAAGGTATTTTAAAGGGAAGGAATTATATTTTTAGAGGAAACACATAGAAGCCAGAATATTTTTCAAAGATTATCCTTTCTCTTAGGTGTACTATTGCTCCTCTATTCAAAGTCATTAAGTGAGGAACTATCTTATTTAAATGTGGGAATGGTGAATTCAGCTCAAATTTGTTAATATTGGAGATGGAAATTCTTTCTGGAAGTTGTGGTTTTATTGCTCTCCCCTGCTTGTCAGGTGGATTTTAGAACTATATTCTCATATGTTCTCTTTCCACAACTGGAAGCTTCCCTGTTTGAAGGGAGGATTTCACACTGTTGTTTTCTATCTCAATGTGTATAAGGGTCCACTTACCATCTCTCCTAAAATTGTGACAATGTATATTTTTAGATTCTTAGCAAGAAGTAGTTACATTTTAATTCAGATTCAGTAAAGTCCAGTAGTTTAAACAAATGAGTTAAGTTGTAAACCATTTATGTAGAAAGTAATTCACATAATGACATCATTCATTCATTTAATATATATTGAGTAGCCTCATATATTCAGGCTTCCATGGTGGATCAGATGGTAAAGAATCTGCCTGCAATGCAGGAGACCTGGGTTCGATCCCTGGGTTGGAAACATGCCCTGGGTTGGAAACATGTTGGAGAAGGGAATAGCAATTTACTCCAGTATTCTTGCCTGGAAAATCCCATGGACAGAGGCGCCTCATGGGCTATAATCCATGGGTTGCAATGAGTCAGACATGACAGAGTGACTAAGCGCTAGTATATTCAGATATATTAAGTCTTTAATCTTTACTTATGGAGTAAAAAGTTTTGCTTCTCTAAGAACTTTCAGGCATCTGAAAGTAGACAGAGAAATCTTAAACTGAAGCAGAAAAAACAGGCCTAACCTTGAAGAGCAACAGATCCACTGTCCTAACCAAAATCAGCATTTTCCTTGGAAAACATTGCAAGAAAAGAAGATGCTCAGAAAAAGTTGATTATTACTGAACAGCTATCTGTTTTGTTTAAACTGGTATTAGATTTTACCAGGGGTAGAACTGCTAACTTGATTTATGTTCTAGCCTAAACAGCCACGCAGGATTTGGTTTCCTTTTCTCCTTTTGATGTTTTCACTTTGTGAGGCTATCAATTAGTCTCTTACAATCTAATTGAAATGCAGACATGTGGAAGAAAAGCAGTTAGAATGACAAAGATTAATAAGACTCTAGGGATGCTCCTCAGGACTCAAAATTTATGGTCTGCATATTGAGTAATTAAGACTAGAGTCACCGGGAAAAAAAAAATATTAGGAGTTGAAGTTCAGTAGATTCTGGCTGTTGGTTTTGCTTGTTCCCCTCCACACCGAGAGGAGTGTGACCTATTAACTTCAGTGGAATTTTTGCTAGCTCTGCACCACAGGGTTGGGCCAGACAGCATACTGAAAGTGGGGGCTCTTGTACACTTGGACTGAATGAACTCAGGAGTGCCAACCACTGTCAGTTAGTAGCTGAAGTGCAGAGATCTTGGCACAGAAGGTTTAAAAATATGTTCTGGCTAGTCCCCAAAGAACTATTTTGCTCTTAGAGTACTTTAAAAACACACTGAGTCATAGAGCAAGGCCAAATGTATGTCTGGCACAAGTTTATCTACTATATTCATTTGTATATTTTCAGGGCACCTATCAGGACGCCTAAGCTTTTATGTAGAAACATAATATCCTTCAATGGAAGTGACTGGAAGAGAATCTATTTCCTCTGTAAACTGGGGCTATGATAATGAAATGCGTAAAGGGTCAAGAGTTGGCCAAGCCTGTAGAATGACTGTGCACTGTTTATCATCTATACGTAACATGTAAGAGTTGGCCATTTCTGAAGTGATCAGTAACAAGGCAGTGATGCTTCCTTCGCTTCACAGTGAACAAATAAATACATAGAAGAGAGGCTTCCCTGGGGTGGCGGTGTACTGCTGATTAAAACCGGTGAACTAGGAGTCTGGAAAACTTGGTCTAGCCCAGTTCTGCTAAAACTGATTGCATAACATGGGTAAAGCACAGTCACTCTAGGGCTCCTCATTTGCAAACTGAAGGGGTGTGACTCTCTAAGATAACTCCTACCCCATAGTTCATCTCCAAGGGATGATGAGAAGAAAACAAAATGTGTGCAAGCACAGTGAATAATGAAACAACTTTGCAGACTTTGTTCCTCTCAAATGCCGAGTCTTTTTCATCAGCCCTAGAAACTCTCATTGTTCAAGATCAGCATTCCTACAACCAGGCTTCCCTGGTGGCTCAGACAGTAAAGAATCTGCCTGCAATACAGGAGACCCAGGTTTGATCTGTGGGTCAGGAAGATCCCCTGGAGAAGTGAAAGGCTGGTGAATGGCTACCTACTCCAGTATTCTTGCCTGGAGAATTTCAGAGACAGAGGAACCTGGCAGACTAAAGTTCATGAGGTTGCAAAGAGTAGGACACGACTGAGTGACCAACACTTATAACCAGGTTAGGGATCAAAAAGAAAGGCACAAACTAGCTGGATTCTAGAATCATGATGATTCAGTGGCTTGTAAAGTTAGATGGAAGTTGCTGTGGAAATAGTTGCACTAGCATTCTGGCATGGTTAACTTCTGGGACCCTGTTCGAGTAAGCCTGCTTTTGACTTCAAGCAAGGAGTAGGGACAGAGATTCTGACTCAACTCAAGGACTTCAACTGTTTTTCAGTTTCTCTGATGAAAGGTCTCTGGTCTTGGCCAGCATCATGACTGCTCAGGCCCCTTAATCTTCCTTGTTTTTACTTCCCCATTTATACAATGAGGTACTGTCTAAAGTCATTTACTGCTCTGAAATTCTATCAGTTACAGATTATTTGGGCTTTAGCATAGAAGAAAATAGTCAACTCTTCATCCTTAAATAGTTTTTCAAAATTAATTGCTTGCATTAATTTTTATTATGACATACAAAAAGCTGACATTTTTTACTTGTATAAAATTAATCACCCCAATACCTTTGGATCTTTCCTGTTCTTTTTAGCCTGCTCACTGTATGTAGGCATTCCTTTGTCTATCATTTGCTTCCTAGCTTTATTAGACCTCCCTAAAAACCTAGAAAAATATCTGTTCCTAAGCACTCTCTGAAAAATTTTTTAATCAAAGAATTCTTTTTAATTAATTTTTTATTGGAGTGTAATTGATTTACAGTGTTGTGTTAGTTTCTGCTATAGAGAAAAATAAGTCAGTTGTACATATACATGGTGGTGGTGGTAGTTTAGTTGCTAAGTCATGCCCAACTCTTGCAGTCCCATGGATTGCAGGCCACCAGACCCCTCTCTCCATGGAATTCTCCAGGCAAGAATGCTGGAGTGAGTTGCCAGCTCCTTCTCTAATACATATACATATATCCACTCTTTTTTAGATTCTATTCCCATATAGGTCATTACAGAGAATAGAGTATCATTGCCTATGCTATATAACAGGCTCTTGATAGTTATCTATTTTATATATAGTAGTAGTGTATCTATGGGACTTCCTCAGTGGTTCAGAGGTAAAAAATCTGCCTGAAATGTAGGGGACACAGGAAATGTCTGTTTGATCCTTGGGTCAGGAAGATCCTCTGGAGGAGGGCATGGCAACCCACTCCAATATTCTTGCCTGGAAAAATCTCATGGACAGAGGAGCCTGGTGGGTTACAGTCCATGGGGCTGCAAAGAGTCAGACATGACAGAAGCTACTGAGTACGGCATACAAATAGTGCATATATGTCAACCCCAACCTCAGCATTTATCCCTCAGCCCTTTCCTCCTTGCTAACCCTAAGTTTGTTTTCTACATCTGTAACTTAATTTCTGTTTTATAAATAGGTTTACTTGTACCATTTTTAAAAGAAAAGATCCTCTCTTCAAGAAGACACTAAGTTCTTTATAGCAAGTCACAATGGTAGTCAGCATTGGGATAGTGCCAGAAAAGCTAAATGTTTATTAGCTTGCTGTGCTGTGTGTGCTAAGTCACTTCAGTCATGTCTGACTCTTTGCAACTCCATGGACTGTAGGCCACCAGGCTCCTCTGTCTATGGGATTCTCCAGGCAAATACTGGAATTGGTTGCCATGTCCTCCTCCAGGGGAAATCTTCCCGACCCAGGGACTGAACCTGTGTCTCCTGCAGCTCCTGCATTGCAGGCAGATTCTTTATCGCTGAGCCACCGGGGAAGCCTTATTAGCTTGCTAGGGTTGTCATAACAAAATACCAGAAACTGAGTGGCATAAATAATAGACATTTATTGTTTCACAATCCCCAGTCTTCTTGGCTGGAGAATCCCATGAACAGAGAAACCTGGTGGGCTACAGTCCATGGGGTTGCAAAGAATCAGAAAGGACTGAGCAACTGAGCATGCATGCGTGCCCGGAGAGGTAAGAAGTACCAGATCAAGGTGTCAGCAGGACTGATTTCTTCCGAGGGCTCTGGGTGTGTGTGTGGGATTGGGGGTAGGTTGAATTTGTTCCTTGTCTCTCAACTGCTTCTGGAGGTTTGCTGGCAATGTGACATTTCTTGGCTTGTAGCATCTCTACCCAATCTTTACCTTCATTTTCACATCTTCTATGTGTGCTTGTCTATGTCCGAATTCCCCCTGTTTTAGTCACTCAGTCATGTCTCTTTGAGACTCAGGGATTGAACCCAGGTCTCCTGCATTGCAGGCAGATTCTCTATCATCTGAGCCACCAGGGAAGCCCCCATGTTGGATTAGGTGCCAGCATATTCCAGTATGACCTCATCTTAACTAGCTACATCTGCAATAATTCCAAATAAAGCCACATTCTGTGATACTGGGGGTTAATATTTTGATGTGTGAATTTGGGGCAGACACATTTCAACCCATAACATATGGCTTCCAAGATTCTTAGTGTGGGCAGAATCCAGCGGATGGTGTTGGTTTCACACTTTGCACCAGGGCTCAGTTGCACTAATAACAAAACTTATGTGGAAGGCTCTTGGCTAAATTATGAAGAAGAGGAGTTTTCTTTCTGTTATCTTGGTCCCTCCTTCTAGGTCCTTCTGCCTCTGGTGCCCTCCACCCTTAGTCCTTTCATGTTCTGCCCTTCAGAATGGATGTATAGTTCATAATATTAAAGGCCTACTCCAGCTTTGGTTGCTTTGGGGAACATTGCTGAACTCTCTTTGCTAATCATTACAGAATTTCAGATCTGTTTAGCTTCTTGGCTGGCAGCTTTATCTAACATGCTTTCAGAATAACAAGATATTAGATTTTAAAATCATCTATTTTTTTCACTTTACAAGCCTATGTATACTAAATTGTCAAGCTCCTTATTTCTGTGACCGTTTCTCTTCTTCTTCTTCTTTTTTTGCTGGTTCAAGGAAAAGAACCAGAGGGTCTTTAAGTCTTGTCTCCCTTCTCACCAGCATACATTTTGTCAGTTGTCACTATAATTTGTCCCTTTAACTTGCCTCATTTCCACATTTAAAAGTTATAGGCTTGTATTTTAAGCATTCTATTTGGGAAAAATATTCCCAGATTTTCCTATTTACAGAAATATCTACAACCTATTCTTTATGATGGAGTAAAGAAGAGATTGGGGCCTAGGTTTGATCAAATTCAGACACTTCACCAGGCACTTCATGTAGGTTATCTATTTCAATCTTATAATAACCCTGAAGTATTCTTGCTTAAATTTATGAACAAAATAGAGACTAGCTAAAGAATTTGTGATCATTAATAGCCAAGAAGGAAGGCACTCTGGAGTTCTTCCTATTTCAATGAGAAATGCTGAACTTTAATAACATTTTGAATGGTAACAATAATGATAATTTCATATTTACTGATCACTTACTCTATTTTAGGTACTGGCCCACAAGTGCTTTGCCCACTTTATGCAATTTTATTCTCATAACTCTGTTTTTGTTTTATTGTGATATTATTGACATAGAATATTATATTAGTTTTAGGTATACAACATCATAATTTGATATTTGTATCTACTGTAAAATGATCACACAGGTCTAATTGACACCTATCACCATGTGTACCCCAATGTTCATCGCCGCATTGTTTACAATAGCGAGGACATGGAAGCAACCTAGATGCCCATCAACTGACAAATGGATAAGAAAGCTGTGGTACATATACACAATGGAATATTACTCAGCCATTAAAAAAAATTCATTTGAATCAGTTCTACTCAGGTGGACAGAACTGGAGCCTATTATCCAGAGTGAAGTAAGCCAAAAGGAAAAACAACAATACAGTATACTAACACATATATATGGAATTTAGAAAGACGGTAACGAGAACCCTGCATGCGAGACAGCAAAAGAAACGCAGATGTAAAGAACAGTCTCGTGGACTCTGTGGAAGAGGGCAGGGGTGGGATGATATGGGAGAATGGCATTGAAACATGTTAATTATCATATGTGAAATCAATTGCCAGCCCAGGTTTGATGCTCGGGGCTGGTGCACTGGGATGACCCAGGGAGAGGGAATCGGGAGGGAGGAGGGAGGGGGGTTCTGGAGAGGGAACATATGTATACCCATGGCGGATTCATGTCAATGTATAGCAAAACAAACTCAATAAAGTAAAGAAAATTAAAAAAAAAAAAAATAAAAAAAATTTTCCTTATGATAAGAACTTTTAAGATCTATTTTCTTAGCAACTTCCAAATATACAATATAGTGTTGTTAACTATATTCACCCTGCTGTACATTATATCCCCAGGGCTTATTTATTTTAAAACTGGAAGTTTATACTTTGTGACCACCTTCATGCATTTTGCCCACCACTTAACTCCCACCTCTAGTAACCATGAGTCTGTTCTCTGTATCTATGAGATTTTTTATTTTTGTAAGATTTCACATATAAGTGAGATTGTACTGTATTTGTCTTTCTCTGACTCATTTCACTTAGCATAATGCCCTCAAGGTCTGCTGACCTTCTTTAAAAAAATGAGAAAATTGAGGCTGAAGGAAGGTCAAATATCTCGACTTAAGTTTCATGGTTAGGAGTTAGTAAAACCTAAACTGGAACCTTGCCAGTTTGAGAATTAAGACCCTTTACTTTTAACCACAACACTTTAATTGAAAGTGAAAATATCACACATTACTTTTCACTTGGTCATTTTTTGCAAAACAAACAAAACCCAGCTGTCTTTTATTAAAATTGCCACATATAAACACCACACATCTCCCCAGAATATCTAGCTGATGCTGGGCACAAAGTTTATGCTGAATATATACTTCTCCTTGTAAGCAGCCATATGAATGTATCCCTTAAATTTACAATAAATACAACTGGAAAAGTCATCATCAAAGTGGAGGCTGGGAAAAATACTGGACAGATTGTTAAGAGACTTAGGTTCTAGCCCTGGGTAACACCTGTGATACTAAGTTCCCTCATCTGTAAATTTAAAAAGCTTGGTTTTAATGATTTGGCTTCAAAATGGTTTGAAAATGCATACCCCACATTTTGTAGTTTCAATCATGTTTTAATTGTGTTGGAAAGTATTTTAACTTCTGGTTAACAGCAAAGACTATATGGAATATCAATTTCAGCACAGTGGTTTGTTTCCATGGCTTTTAGGAATGCAAATTATGTGTACCCAGGTTTGGCTGACCCATATATTTGGGGTGTGTGTGTAACTGTGTGAGAGAGTGTGTGTGTGTGTGTCTGTGTGTGTTTAGTATCTGTGGTCAGATCTAACCTAATTCAAATCTGTGTATATTCCCTCAGAAATATGAACTATGAAATTGTTTGGAGATAAATGTTACCTTCATTAATGTGTCCTTTCTCTTAACATTTAATTTTTAATTCCAGCTTTTAAAAAAGAGATCATTTAATACTTTTCAGGCATAAACATTGGCAGCCATTAAACTATAGCTATTTACTAGAGATCCAAATAGGCAGGCTTCCTTTATATTTGGTAAATTTTAGATATGTATGTACATGTGGGTGCTCAGTCATGTGTGACTATTTGCCATAAAATGGACTGTAGCCTGCCAGGCTCCTTTGGTCATGGAATTTTCCAGGAAAGAATATTAGAGCTGGTTGCCATTTTCTGCTCCAGGGGATCTTCCCAACTGAAGGATCAAACCCTGGTTTCTTGAGTCTCTTGTATTGGCAGGTTGATTCTTTACCATTGTGCCACATAGCTTAGTTTTATCCAGTGTTTAGTATTTTTCAGACATCTAGTATTTGCTCATATTAGCTCCTTTTATCTTTATGAGGTAGATGCTATTAACCATTTCATCTTTCAGATAAGGAAACTGAGACAGAGAGGAAATGTAAGCTGCCAACCCACTAACTATCCTTTAAAATATGAATAGAAATCTGAGCTACTTCCCCACCAGTGATATTTTTTTAGGTACAAAAGAATTTGCTAATTAAAATTGCCATATTTATGGAAATAGATTCTAAAAAAGAATGGATATATGTATATGTATAACTGATTCACTTTGCTCTACAGCAGAAACTTATATGTCAACTATATGCCAATAAAATTAATTTAAAATTGCCACATTCAAACAATAAGAGCTAAATGAGTCTTGAAAAGTCAGTTTGTAACAACAAAGTTTGAGTTACGCTCTTAATCCTTACGTTTTCCCACCTTCCACTTAATTTTCAGATTTGGCCTTGGCCTCCCTAGATTACTTCCTTTGACTATAACCTAACTTCATTATTTAAAATGCTCCCAGCTTCAATGTTTCCATAGGTTTTCCAAGTGTAAACATTTACACATTTTTTCCTGCACCCGAAATTTTAAATGTCCCCAGAGAATGAGTCTTAATTGTGAGACACACAGACATTAAAAAGGAAATTTCTTTTTTTACTTTTCCCCATTCTTAGCTCTTGCTAGTGTGGGGTATTGTGAGAACAGAAATACTCTCATCTCAATGAGTTATATAGAAATTAAGCTATTAGATCAATAGATGAATGAATTTTCTTAGGTCTAGTTGGAAAGTCAAAGCTGTGAGAGCATGTATCTTCATCCAAAGCAGGCCTTCAAATCAAAACTGGTTGAGTAGGCAGCAGCTTAGTCATAGCTTTTGCAAAAACATTCAAATTATTGATGCAAAATGATAGATTTAAAGTTTAAAATGGAAGGCAATATCCATTTATTGCTCTCCTGTATGCAACTCATACTCAACTGCAAGAACAGAAAACCAATGAAAAAACATACCTCATTTCCATATATTCTGACTCATTCAGGTTTATTCTTCTGTGAATAGACTTTTCAGAGCTTTCATTCATTCTACTGAGCTTTTCTTCTTATAAGAGTTCTTTATGTATTTTGCTGCTGCTGCTAAGTCGCTTCAGTCGTGTCCGACTCTGTGCGACCCCAGAGACAGCAGCCCATCAGGCTCCCCCGTCCCTGGGATTCTCCAGGCAAGAACACTGGAGTGGGTTGCCATTTCCTTCTCCAATGCATGAAAGTGAACCAATGCATGAAAGATACTAATTATTTACTAGCTCTAGGCACTATAAATATTTTATCCCGTATGATAGTTTTGGATTTCACTTTATTTATGATTTCTTGTATCAAATAAAAGAATTAGTAGTTAAATATATCCATCATTTCCTTCATATTTTGGCTCTATATGTCTTTTTTTCACTTGAGGTACAATATCATATAAATTTCAGGGGTACAACATAGTGATTTATAATTTTGAAAGGTTATACTTCATTTATAGCTATTATAAAATATTGGCTATATTCCTAGTGCTGCACAATACACCCTTGCAAGTTATTTATTTTATACATAGTAGTTTGCACCTTCTGATCCCCTGTCCCTGTCTTGCCCCTTCCATTTTATCTCCCCACTAGTAACCACTTCTTTGTTCTTTATATCTGAGAATTTTCCCTCTCTCTCTCTCTCTCTCTTTTTTTTTTTTGCTATATTCACTTGTTTCATTTTTTTAGATTCTATGTATATTTGATATCACACATTATTTGTCTTTCTCTGTCTGTCATATTTCACTAAGCATAATACCCTCCAAGTCCCATCCATGGTTTTGCAAATGGCAAAATTTCATTCATTTTTATGACTGGGTAATAGTTCACTGTATGTATACGTATGTATGAGTATGTATATATGTGTGTGTGTGTAAAATAGTTCTTATCCATTCATCTGCTGATGGATACTTAAGTTGCTTCTGTATCTTAGTATTGTAAACAGTGATGCTATGACCATTGAGGTGCATGTATCTTTTTGAATTAGACTTTTTGTTTTCTTTGGATATATTCTCAGCAGTGGATACATGAAAACTGTTGGATCGTATGGTAGTTCTAGTTGTAGGTTTTTGAGGCAACTCCATACTGCTTTCCACTTGCTGCACAAGCTTACATTCTAACTAACATGGGGCTTCCGTTTTCCCACACCCTCTCCAACATTTGTTATCTGTGGCCTTTTTGATGACAGCTGTTCTGACAGGTCTGAGATGATATCCCACTGGTTTTTGGTTTGCATTTCTGATGACTATGTTATTGGCCATCTGTATGCCTTCTTTGGAAAAAAAATATCTATTCAAATCTTCTGCCCAATTTTTCAATCAGGTTCTATGAAGATTTTTTTTCTTAATGTAGAATTGTATGAACTTTTTGTATATTGTGGATGCATGGATGTGCATGTTCAGTTGCTCAGTTGTGACTCTTTTCAACCCTATGGATTGTAGCATAGCAGGCTCCTCTGTACATGGAATTTTCTAGGCAAGAATATTGGAGTTGGGTTGCCATTTCCTTCTCCAGGAGATCTTCCTGACCCAGGGATCGAAGCTGCATCTCCTACATTGGCAGGTAGATTCTAAACCACTGAGCCACAAGAGAAATTCTTTGCCTTAAAAGACAGATCCTAAAAAAGCATTTCTATGATTTATATGAAAGAGTGCTCTGTCTGTGTTCTATTCTAGGAGTTTTCTGGTTTCTGGTCTTACATTTAGGTCTTTAATCCACTTTGAGTTATTTCTGTATATGGCATTAGAAAATGTTTTAATTCATTCTTTTACACTTAGCTGTCCAGTTTTCCCAGCACCACTTATTGAAGAGACTCTCTTTTCTCTGTTGTTTATTCTTGCCTTGTTTGTTGTAGATTAGTTGACCATAAATGAGTAGATTTATTTCTGAGCTCTCTTTTGGCTCAATATGTCTCGATTAAGTAATCCTTTACTACTGCTTGTCATGAAGATATTCTCTTCAAAAAATTAAAAAAATTTGGCTTTTCACATTTAGCTTTTAAATCATCTATCATCTTATTTTTATATGTGGTGTGATGTGAGGTAAAAATATAATCTTATTTTTTTACCATACGGGAGACCAATTGTCTCATGTTTATATTGGACAGCCCATTTCCTCCCCAACAATTAATAACTCTCTCACTATTTTCAAAGCCCGTGTGTATACGAAAGTAAGATTCTAAGCTATATTATCATCATTGTTCTTGTGGTCACTTCTTACATCAGTACCATATTGTTTTAACTATGGCTAGCCTTGATGGTAAGTCAACTCTTCTTTTTTAAGATTTTCTTTGTTCTTGATTCTTGTTTCACATTAAAAATATATTTGGGAACTTGATTGGAACTAATTGAAATTTTAAAGACACATTCATATGTGTATATGTAATATGTGTGTGTATATATGTCTATATACATATCCAAAACATATTCATGTGTGCATATGTACACACACCTATCCTGGGAGCCCTTCATTCTTTTGAGATTGAATCTTTCCATTCAGTAAGATATCTCTCATAGGTATCTGTGTGATTTTTCAATAAAATTTTATCTACTCACTGCACAATATTTTACATATCTTTTATTATCTTTATTTATAGGAATCAATAAAGGACCTATAGGAACCACATAGGAATATTTATTGTAAATGTATCTTTTAAAATTTATTTTTATCGAAGGATAATTGCTTTACAGAATTTTGTTGTTTTCTGTCACCCCTCCTCAACATGAATCAGCCATAGGTATACATATATCCCCTCCCTTTTGAACCTCCCTCCCATCTCCCTCCCCATCCCACCCATCTAGGTTGATACAGAGCCCCTGTTTGAGTTTCCTAAGTGTAAATGTATCTCTTAAAATTACATTTTAGAAATCATTCTGTCTCATAGAAATATGTTTACATTTTATATAACTTTGCATGTTAATCTTACATCCAGCATGACTTTGCTGAACTTTCTTACCAGTTTCAATAATCTGACAATAACATTCACCAATATTTTTAATGTAGAAGATAAAATTGTTTCCATTGAAAGAAGTGGTAATGATATTCATTTTGGAATTGAAAAGGAATTCTCTTAAGATTTGTTGTTTGGTCACTGTTGTGTCCAACTTTATGACCCCATGAACTGCAGCATGACAGCCTTCTCTGTCTTTCAGTATCTCCCAAAGTTGGCTCAAACTCATGTCCATTGTGTCAGTGATGCCATTCAACCATATCATCCTCTGTTGCCCCCTTCTCCTCCTGCCCTCAGTCTTTCCCAGCATCAAGGTCTTTTCCACTGAGTCAGCTCCTAACATCAGGTGGATCAAAGGAGTGGAGACTCAGCCTCAGCCTCAGCCTCAGTCCTTCCAAAGAATATTCAGGGTTGATTTCCTTTAGGATTGACTGGTTTGATCTCCTTGCTGTCCAAGAAACTCTCAAAAAAGTCTTCTCTAGCACCACCATTTGAAAGCATTAATTCTTTGGTGCTCAGCCTTCCTTGTGGTCCAGCTCTCACATCCATACATGACTACTGGAAAAACCATAGCTTTGAACATATAGACCTTTGTTGGCAAAGTGATGTCTCTGTTTTTTAATATGCTGTCTAGGTTTGTCATAGCTTTTCTTCCAAGGAGCAAGTGTCTTTTGATTTTGTGCTGTAGTCACCATCCACAGTGATTTTGGTGCCTGAGATTCTGTATTATCATTAATTTTTTTGTAAGCTACTTTCCTTATGCCAGAAGGTCTATTTCCCTATAACCAGTGACTCTGTGATGAATCAGAGCGCATCAGAAACACCTGGAGAGTGTATTAAATCAGAGTTCTGGGCTCTAGCCCTGGAGTCTCTGATTCAGCAGGTTTGTGGAGGAGCCTGAATATTTGCTTTTTATGCACGTTTCTAGGTGATGATGATGTTGTTAGTCAGAGGACCACATGGAGTGTCACTGCCAGTGCTCTATGTTAGACTTTGGTCTTTACTATTTCAGTGTATTCTTTTGGTCAGATGGTTCTTATTTGCTTCTAAACTTGGTTATTCCAGCTTTATTGTTATCCTCTGTATTTTATTGTGATCCTTTGTCGATGGTTAATGCCTGCAAACAGTTTTATATGTATTTGTTCAGTTTTATAGCTGCTGATTCCTTTTATATCTTTCCATTTCTGTTCATAGTATATTCCTCCCAATAACTTACTATGAAAACATTCAAACAGATAAGAAGTCATTTTTACATTGAACACCTGTATAACCACCACCCATAATTTTACTATAAATATTCTACTACATCTTTGTCCATCTGGTCCCTCTATATCCATTTATCATTATCTTATCTCTTATGCTTTTGGGCCTTTTTTTCCTATATCTTCAAGTCTTGTTTTTTTTCCCTCTCTCTCTTTAGTCATCATAATAATTTACTTCAGAATCTCTGTCAGATTGTTCTATTTTCTGCTATTATTGGGATTTGATATCTGTGGTATGTGCTGTCTCATTCCTGGTGGATTGTTTCCTTTTATTTTGTAATTGCATTGTAAACTTATTTTCATTCTCATAGGAATCCTGTGCAGCCTAGGCTGAAACTATGTCCTATCAGGGAATTTTTATTCTGTATTAATTCCATGACTCTTAGAAGTATTACTGGTGTAAGAGCAATTTTTATGGTAATTTCTTTTCCAAACCAGGCAATGTTTGGTTCAGCCCCAACACAGAGAAATTTCTTTAGCCACTCAAAATCCAGACTAAAGCAAACTTCTTTACATTCTCCCTGAGTCAGGAGGCTTTCCTTTTCCTTTTTCCTTTTATTATTTTCTTTTAATTGCAGGGACTTCAGGTTCTAACTTATGTTGGTGATCTCTCAGGTCCAACTCCTTGATTTTCTGAGTTCTGGCTTCTTTGCTACTGTTTCAATCTGGGTGAAAACTCAAGATTAGTACATCTTGAAGAGCAGATATGCCTCAGCTCATGTACTTGCTGCTCATTTCCCTTTTTTGGTTCCCTGTCATCTCTGGCTTCCCAATGTATTTAAAGAATATCTGCTATGAAGTATTTCTTCATGTTCTCCACTTCTTGTGTTTGTGACAAACAGAAGTCTACTTCTACTTCATTCACCTGAATTTTATTTCAATATGTATCTTGAAGAAGTGCTTATTTCTATTTCTGATTCCCTATACAGCATATTAAAAAGCAGAGGCTTTGCCAACAAAGGTCTGTCAAGTCACAGCTATGGTTTTTCCAGTAGTCATGTATGGATGTGAGAACTGGACGATAAAGAAAGCTGAGCACCAAAGAATTGATGCTTTTGAACTGTGGTGTTGGAGAAGACTATTGGACTGCAAGAAGATCCAACCAGTCCATCCTAAAGGAAATCAGTCCTGAATATTCATTGGAAAGACAGATGCTGAAGCTGAAACTTTGGCCACCTGATGCGAAGAACTGACTCATTGGAAAAGACCCTGATGCTGGGAAAGACTGAAGGTGGGAGGAGAAGGGGATGACATCCTTGGCTGCATGACATCACCAACTCAATAAACATGAGTTTGAGTAAACTCTGGGAGTTGGTAATGGACAGGGAGGCCTGACATGCTGCAGTCCATGGGGTCACAAAGAGTTGGACATGACTGAGTGGCTGAACTGAACTAATTGAACTGATTTACCTATACTGGCCTGTCTTCATTCTGTGTCGTTTTGTGTTTTTCTAATGGAAGTCATCTCTATTTAAAATTCACCGATGGAATTCTCTCTCCATTAAAATTGTTTTTTTTTTTTAGCTTACATGTGTTATAATATAATCTAAGAGAATCACATTGAGTTTCTGTTTAGGAAAAAACCCTTAGCTTACTTGCTAGCTGAATGAATTCTCTCTTTCCTCTCTGTATCTTGGTCATCATAGTGACTGAGGTTGATTGAGGCTCATGATACAGCAAACATTCAAGACCAGAAGCCTATTTACTTCTCCAAACCATATTGTTATCTCTGTTCCCATCAGTTGGCTTATAAACTTAGCCAGAATTAGTTTTGTTGCTGCCTTATGTTATTTAATATTTCAATGTTATTTTAAATGACTTTACTTAAAAATGTTAATGCATTCAAATATATAACTGAATGAAATATGAGTGGAAAATAAAATTATTTCTATAAAAATTAAGTTTAGTTCTGTGATTAAGCCATTATAATCTTGTGTTTCTAAATAAAATTTTCTTTTAAATGAGGCATAGATAAGAATTTCATAAATGATTGGGTAAACAGTCTCAAAATCTTAAGACTTATACACCAATTTTAATTTGCAAATGTATTTAAATTTTTGCTTTGAAGAAGCTAAAGTTGGATATTAGGGATGTCATATTGTGACTCAGCTAGTAAAGAAACTGCCTGCAATGTGGGAGACCTGGGTTTGATCCCTGGGTTGGGAAGATCCCCTGGAGAAGGGAAAGGCTACCCACTCCAGTATTCTGGCCTGGAGAATTCCATGGACTGTATAGTCCATGGGGTTGCAAAGAGTCGGACACAACTGAGTGACTTTCACTTCACTTCACTTCATTAGAAATGATGGTCTTTGTACAACATGGACCACTATGGAACACTCTAATAAAAAGATATTTATGTGTATTAAGTTAAAATATGATCTTTATACAACATATCATTTAAAAAATATTCCTCACACTAAATGACTTTTTGACTAAATAATCAATTACTGGTGATTGATTGCATGAGGTAAGAGGGCTCCTACTTGTTTGATTTTGTTATTACTTCAAAATATTACTATCTAAATTACTTTCTATCTGAAATGTTTATAATAACCTATGTTTACTTGAAAATGGGTCCAAGAGAATAGATGGGAAGCAATAAACTGGACTGCTTAAAATAAAATGAATTAAAAAACATTTAGCAAGTTATGATTAAAAAATAAGGGATGCCAGGCATTATAGTTATGAGAGGTCTCTGCTAGCCTGCTCCCATCCTTGAGATAAAGTCCTTGCTTATGGTAATTATGGTTTGTGCCATGTGATCACACAAACCTTGAGAAAGCTGAGGATGGGGGATATGACCCAAAGGATATAGGCAATAGACTTATACATAAAGGAGGTCAGAGCCCCAATAACTTTGTCTTGGTAACTAGCACATTCAAACTGATCCTCTAAGCAGAGTTAAGTCAAAAGTAGAATAGCTCAGAAAAAATAAAAGAAGGTAATAATATTACCCAAGAAGGCAACAATAATCAGCTCTAGTCAATAAAAGGAGACAGAGAAAAGGAGTACAGAGACAGGTTAATTTACATGAAAGACAAAGAAAAACAACCAGAGAAAGAGACAGGATGATAAGAGTGAGTCCTGGCCACAGGAAATGTGCATTCACACTGGCTTCCCAGAGATGCCCTCTCACTTCTCCAGCTTTTGTGGATTCCAAACTGTAAAGATGCAGTTCCAATCATTGTAATGATTTCCTATTTCTCTTGATAGCCTTCAGAGACCAGGTTCTGCCCTTTCATACTTCTCCTTGTATCCCCCAAAACCCTACCTGGAATCTGAGTACATATGTGCTGCTTGCTTGTTGATAGTGTCTAACTAATATAAGTGGAAAGAAAACTAATTTATAATTCTATTGCCTTTATTTTTTTTTTCTTTCTTTTGTCCTACCTCCTCACGTCGGCAATGGGTCGCCCCTCCAGATGCCCGATGTCCTCTGCCAGCATTCAGTTCCTGTTTTTTGGAGTTTGCTCGGCCTTTAAAGGTTCTTTTGGTATATTTATTGGGGAGAGAGTGTTCTCCCCGTCCTATTCCTCTGCCATCTTAGTTCCCTCCTCCAATTCTATTGCCTTTAATAGCTAATATTCTTGAAGGCAGTGACCATATGCCTACCAAATTTTGGTATGATAATAAGCAACAGAATAAAAATAGCTTTAGTGAGTTTATCTGTACATATTTCTCATTTAGAACCCTATCTTGGCCAAGAGGCTTTCCAATATGTTGATATAACTTATCTCATATCTTTGTATGGAGTGTTGTGTGAACTGCAGGCCATAAAATTTTGGATTGGGAGTCAGGAAATCTTGATCGTAATCACAATTCAACCATGACAAGGAGTTGGTGACTTTGGAAAAATCATCCAAAATCTCTCCACCTCAGTTTCTTTATCTGTGGACTCATGTTTTTCGACTTAAAGTTATTGTAAAAATCAAATTAGAGAATATATGAAATTACATTGTAAATTTGATCTGCCATACAAATATAGGTGATAAAGGTTCAGAGCCAGAAGGGACTTTGCACCATCTCAGATCCAGACTTAATTTACAATAATTTTTAATGCTTTTAATCTTTTATAACTTTTGAGTATCTCCTCTGACTTCTATACTTGTTTCACTTAAATAGGAATAATATTTTAGCTAAGTCACTTCAGTGGTGTCCAACTCTCTGTGACCCTATGGACCTTAGCCCGCCAGGCTCCTCTGTCCATGGAATTTCCCAGGCAAGAATCCTGCAGTTGGTTGCCATAATTTTAGCACATCTTGTTCAAATGAATTTCCTGATACTCCTAAAACAACATTTGAAAAAAGACTAGATTTCTTTTTCTTGAATTAACCATTAAATACAGAGGGAAGAAGAAAGAGGTTCACTCTCATACTCCATAAATACTAAGTTATTGACAGCATGAAAATTGTTTGAGTGTGCTAGCAGACATGATTACATCAGATAGGCTGGGCAGAAGACAAAGCGGGTGGGGTACCCCAGGGTCTCTCCCCATCCTGCCCCCTCCTTCAGCTCCTAGGCTCCCTTCCATCTATGCTCTGTGGCAGCAACACACCTGTAAGTTTGACTTTTCCTCCCTAATTCTCATCTTTAAAACATATGTGTCCTCTGGGCTCTGCCAAAAATAAGCAGAGTTAATGAAGAAAAGGCCTGTTAAGAGGAGGATGTATTTCTCACCTTGAAAAAAATTTGCATTTTCAAAGCTGTCTGAATAGTAGTCACAAGTATTGACAGGTTCAGTCAGCTGTGTGTGAAATCTTTCCTCAGGGCCTCTCCTGTGAGGCCAAACAGGAGAGCTCTCTACACAAGGGTGTGTGTGTGTGTGTGTGTGTGTGTGTGTGTGTGTGTGTGTGTGTGTAAGAAGATAGCTGGCCAATAGGTGTCACAGACTAATGTTGTAATCTTTGACAAGCCTTTCACTGATGTAGCCAACAGTGACCAGGTTGGAGAAAGGCTGTTTATTCATGATCCAAATGCATGCTGATATCTCATTAGGTTCAGATATTCATATTCCTAGACATCATCTTGATATCAGGGCCCAAACCAACATTATGCTGGGAGACTGAATTCCTCAAATTCATTCCTTAACTATTTCTCCTCCCTCCTTTCCTACCTTCAACACTCTCTAGATTACAAAGTGAATAGTTTTAAAACAGTCAAATGGAATGGAAATGGAGGAGTGGGATTTTAGGCATTCCTTAGCAAGACACCCAAGCGACCTAAGAATTCCAATCATATGAAGCCCTCTCCACAGCTGAGCTATGGTGATAATAACAGAGAAATAATTTCAGAAAAACTCAAATGGAAAAAATACAAAAGAGAACAATTCAGAAAACAATAAGAATGGCTAATGGGAAGAAGATTAAATCAGATAAATAGGGTATAGGGTTAAAGGTTTGGGTTCCAGAGAAAATAAGTACCTATATTTTTTACTATTAATAAGCATTAATAATTGGGAGAGTTTAATTTGGAGTTCTTTAATAAATTGTTATAAAAATCTTTCCAGAGTCAATGATTTTAGGCAAAGTAGGGGCCATTCCAATGGAATTATACCTATGCTTTGCTTCAAGAATATTAAAAAGCCACTTTAAACAAGATTCTGGTACATTGTCTGATACTGAAAGCCAAATACCAGTAAGAGGACTTTTGTTAGTGATTAAAAGTGAGGTTAGATTTAAAGAAGATGTCATAGGTCTTAAGGGTGATTGATTGTATATTCATATACCAAGAGAGCTTAAAAGGATATCTATTCCTAAAATATGTTCAACCAGCACCATAAGTAAATAGAATATTTTATATTCTTTTTATGCATTGGATTTATTTCCATGATTTTACCTCCTTAGTGAAAGTGTTTATTGAACCATTTGAATAGATCACAAAATAGTAATTACAACCTTAGAGGCAAATTAAAGACATTTATACAATAGGAATTGTAATTATACATTGAAAACTAAGAATGGATTTTTTTTAGTAGACTACTTTTGCCCTAATAAAAATCAAACCTTCTTTCAGAATGTGAATCTTTTAATTTGGATTACCTAATATACTAAATATCAAATTTGAGTAGTGTTTTAGACACTAAGGTGTTAATATTTGGGGTGTTTTAAGTAATATTAAAAACCAAGTTATTTCGCTGTAAAATTTATTTAGGATAATGTTCACAAGTAGGTAGGCTGTCTGATAGTGTCAAGTGCTGGCTATTCACTGTTGCTCTAGATCTGAACAGCAAAATGCAAAGGAGTTCTCAAGTATTCTGACTTTAAATTATGTTCCCAATCAAAATTATAAGAAAATTGACTTAAGAGCCTTTTGATTTCTTTTGCCTCAATAAAGTAATATGTTTACTGTTGGATTTTAAAAATTATAGCTAAGCAAGGAAGTGGGGAAGAAATTACTCAAAACATGATCACTCAGAGATAGGTATGGTTAATATTTTTGTTTGCTTTCTTTCTTCAGAGAAGTGTTCTGCGTGTGTTTGCATGTTTCCATTTTGTTGTATAATGTTTCTCCTCATAAGACAATTTATTAGGAATACTTTTCTACTATTAAATAGGCATTGATTTCAAAATAGGTACACTTTGAAGACCAATAATTATGGGAAGAATACTTTCAGAGACAGCCTGTTTGGATTCAAAAGGAACAATGAGTATTAAAAGGCAAGAACTGAAAAAAAATTAATTGGAGGATAATTGCTTTACAAAGTTGTGCTGGTTTCTGCCTTACGACAACGCAGATCAGTCCTATGTGTGTGTGTATAAATATATTCCCTCCCTCCTGAGCCTCTCTCCCACACCTTGATCTCACTCCTCTAGGTCATCACAGAGCACTGAGCTGAGCTCCCCAAGTTATACAGCAGCTTCCTACTAGTTACCTGTTTCACACACGGTAGCGTGTATATGTCAATGCAACGCTCTCAGTTAGTCTCCCTCTCTCCTTCTCTCTCTGTGAACAGAAGTCTGTTCTAAATAGACCACATCTGTGTGTCTATTCCTGCCTTACAGATAGGTTAAAAGGCAAGTACTGAAACCTTCTCAGGGAACCTTTCTTCATGGTTATTTTGGCTACATATTCATGTGAGACAGCAGTCTGCAACCTTTTTTGCACCAGGGACCTGTTTCATAGAAGACAATTTTTTTTTGGACTGGAGGTGGGATGATTTGGGGATGATTCAAGCACATTGCATTGATTGTAGACTTTATTTCTGTTATTAGACTTTGCCATTTAGTCCAACTTACATCCACTTCACCCTAGATCACTAGACATTAGATCATGGAAGCTAGGGGCCCCTGATTTAAGAGACTTCACCCAATGTTGGTGAATTAGTTATAGGAGACATACACTTACAGATTAGAAGAAGCTAGGGGCCTGGCATCTAATCAGGAACCTAGCAAGTAACCATCAGGCAAAGGAGTTAACCTATGTCTTTGTTTATACTGTGAGCCTAACCCTGCCAGACTCTGATTTTATATACCATAAATAAAATAAATAAGTGTTACTTGATGTGGATGATTCTGCAAAATTTAGTTTAGAAACCTGTTCAGATTATTGTCATTTTTGTGAGGAAAGCTGTAGCAGAATAGGGATTCAAAGATTTTTACATCTATTTGAAAAAGCTATTCAATCAACCTGTTTCTTGAATTTTGGAAAATGATTTTTGCAACAATACCAGTCACTTGATACACCTGTTTTTTTTCTGTGATTAAAAATTGTACAGAATTGGACTAAATGCCAGAGTCTAAAAATGTAACTCTTTAGAAACAAGTAATTGAAGCTAAATTATTTTGAGGAAAGACTTTGTACTAAAAATTTCAGTAATGATAGTTTATATCTATTTCTTGTGCAGCTAATTTTTTTCTTTGAATGGTTATTCAGAAATTAGAATCCCATCTGTGTCAGTAACAAACTTAGTTCGCAGAAGGCTTTATTGTTATATTAAAATTTTCTCACAGATGTAAAAGTTGCAGATGGCTTTGTCAGGTGTGGTAAATGTGAAGTAATAAAGGAAGGAAAATTTGCTTTGGGATATTCCCATCTTCTGAAGTTTTGATAATATAAAGTTGTGAAAAGAGCCCCAAAGAGACATAACCAATGTGTCTTTTCTAGCAGCAACATGCTGCTGCTGCTGAGTCACTTCAGTCGTGTCCAACTCTGTGCGACCCCATAGACAGCAGCCCACCAGGCTCCCCGGTCCCTGAGATTCTCCAGGCAAGAACACTGGAGTGGGTTGCCATTTCCTTCTCCAATGCAGGAAAGTGAAAATTAAAAGTGAAGTCGTCCAGTCGTGTCAGACTCTTCGAGACCCCATGGACTGCAGCCCACCAGGCTCCTCCATCCATGGCATTTTCCAGGCAAGAGTCCTGGAGTGGGGTGCCATTGCCTTCTCCAAGCAGCATGCAAAGTCCTCTAAATATAGAGGAGAAACTCATCTCTTTCAAAGAAGATTTATTCAATAATTTAGCTTCATTGCTTATATGTATACCCATGGTGGATTCATGTCAATGTATGGCAAAACCAACACAATATTGTAAAGAAAAGAGTCTTGAATTTGTTACAATAAAAAATTTAAAAAAATCCGGAAATATTCCAAAATTAAGTCCCTCCTAACTTAGTTTAAACCCATTTCATCTTGTGAAAGATCCCCTGGAGGAGGGCATGGCTACCCACTCCAGTATTTTTACCTGGAGAATCCCTGGGACAGAGGAGCCTGGTGGGCTACAGTCCATAGTGTCTCAAAGAGTCAGACACGACTGAAGCAACTTAACATGCACACACCCATGCACATCTGAGTCTGTAAACAGCTGGCTGCCACTCACTGAATACAGTCCTTTTGTGTATTTAAAGACTGGCACGTGGACAGCTACACGTGAAAGAATGAAATTAGGACATTTTCTAACATCATATGAAAAATTAAACTGAAAGTGGATTAAAGACTTAAATCTAAGACTGAAACCATACAACCCCTAGAAGGAAACATGGGCATAACACTCTTTGAAATAAATTGTAGTAATATTTTTTTGGATCTGCTTCCTAAAGCAAAGGAAACAAAAGCAAAAATTAAAAAATGGGGCCTAATTAAACTTTAAAACTTTTGAACAACAAAGGAAACCATGGACAAAACAGAAAGACATCTACTGAAGGTGAGAAAATATTTGTAAATGATATGACTGGTAAGAAGTTTATATCAAAAATATATAAATAGCTCATACAACTTAATATCATAAAGAACCCAATTAAAAGATGGACAGAAGACCCAAGTAGACATTTTTCCAAAAAAGATGTACAAGTGGATAATAGGCACATGAAAAGATGATTAATACCACTAATCACCAGAGAAAGATAAATCAAAACCACAATAAAATACCACCTCACACCTGTCAAAATGATTATCACTAAAATATCTACAAATAGTGAACTTTAGTAAGGATGTGGAGAAAAGGGAAGCATAGTACACTATTTGTGGGAAAGTAAGTTGGTACAGCCATTATGGAAAACAGTAAGGAGGTTTCTCAGAAAGCTAAAAACAGAATTGCCATATGACCCAGCAATTTTACCCCTGGGTATACATCAAAGATTCCTGGGTCAGGAAGATCCCCTGAAGAAGGGCATAGCAGTCCATTCCAATATTCTTTCCTAGAGGACTCCATGTACAAAGGAGTCTGGTGTGCCATAGTCCACAGGGCGGCAAAGAGTCAGATATGATTAAAGCAACTTAGCATGCATACATCAGAAAACAAAGTAGAAACACTAATGCAAAAAGATACAGGTACTCCAATGTTCATAGTGGCACTATTTACAATAGCCAAGACATGGAAGCTACCTAAGTGTCCATCTAGATGAATGGAGAAAGAAGATGTGGTACATAGTATACAGTGGAATATTATTCAGTCATTCAGTTCAGTTCAGTTGCTCAGTCATGTCTGCCTCTTTGCGACCCCATGGACTGCAGCACGCCAGGCTTCCCTGTCCGTCACCAACTCCTGGAGTTTACTCAAACTCATGTCCATTGAGTCAGTGATGCCATCCAGCCATCTCATCCTCTTTTGTCCCCTTCTCCTCCTGCCTTCAATCATTCCCAGGATGAGGGTCTTTTCCAATGAGTCAGTTCTTCGCATCAGGTGGTCAAATTACCAGAGTTTCAGCTTCAGCATCAGTCCTTCCAATGAATATTAGGACTGATTTCCTTTAGGATGGACTGGTTGGGTCCTCTTCCTATCCAAGGGACTCTCAAGAGTCTTCTCCAACACCACAGTTCAAAAGCATCAATTCTTTGGCACTGCTCAGATTTCCTTATAGTTAGAAAGAATGAAATAATGCCATCTGCAGCAACATAGATAAACCTGGAGATTATCATACTAAGAGAGGTAAGTTAGACAAAGAATGGCAAGTATTATTATGGTATCATTTATATGTGTAATATAAAAAATGATACAAATGAGCATATTTACAAAACCAGAAACAGAGTTACAGATTTCAAAACAAGCTTATGGTTACCAAATGGGAAAGGTGTTGAGGAAGGATAAACTGGGAGTTTGGGATTAACAAATACACACTACTATAGATATTAAAGATAACCAAAAAGAGCCTACTGTTTAGCAGCATAGGAACCTCTGCTCAGTATCTGAATCACTTTTACTGTACACTAGTACACCTGAAATTAACACAACATTGTAAATCAACTATAGTTCAATATAAAATAAAATGAAAAATACCACAATTAGGTATCACCTCATACCTCAAAATGCCTACCATCAAAAAGTCTATAAACAGCAAATGCTGGCCAGATGTGTTCAAAAAGGAACCCTACTGCACTGTTTCTGGATATGTAAATAGGCACTGCCACTATAAAACAATATGGAAGTTTCTCAAAACCTGAAAATAGAATCGCCATATGATCCAGCAATTCTACTCCTGGGTATATATCAAAAAACAAAACCTCTAATTCAAAAAGAAACAAGCACCCTCAATGTTCAGAGCAGCCTTAGGTTACAATAACCAAGATATGAAAGCAATCAAGATATAAAGGTGATGTTATACCACACAATGGAATATTAGTGATAAAAAAAATGAAATTCTGCTATTTTGAAGAACATGGATGGACATAGAGGATATTATACCAGTGAAATAAGCCAGGCTGAGAAAACATATCATAACAAACATGATATGTTATCATGTATATATGGAATCTAAATGATAAAACAAATGAATACAACAAAACAGACTCACACATAGAACAAACCAGTGATTACCAGTGGGGACATGACAGGGGGAAGCAGCAAGATATGGGTAGGAAATTGAGATACAAATGACTGTATCACATAAGTAAACAGCAATGGTATATTGTACAGCACAAGGAAATATGGTTATTACTTCATAAAAACTTTAGAGTATAATCTATAAAAATATCAAAGCATGTTGTACACCTGAAACTAATACTGTGTTGTAAATCAACTATACTTAAATAAAAAAATTTTTTAAAGACTTTCGAGAAATGACTGCTCAGTCTTTTTCTTCATCAAGTGGTATAGTTTCATAGATATTCTGTCTATAGTTGTACTGACATTCTTTCAATGTCAGTCTTTGCTTTCAGTCCTTTAATCAACTTCTGGATCATATCTAAAGTTGTCACACATCTTTCATGAGTCAATTTTATTTCTGTAAGTTCTACAACTGCTAAGAAGCACTTCAGCACTTATGTTTAGTTGTCATCTTCTTGATCTGGATTTCTTTGAAAACTCCAAGCACAAGGATAAGACAAAGATGGAATTTTAAGAGGTACAGATTTACTTTTTGTTTGTTTTCCTTTTCTTTGGTAATATAATATTATGACAGTTTTGCCAGTAAGGCCAAACAGCTAGTCTGGAATTCTATATTTAGCAATAAAAACTCCTAAAAAATGAAGGTGAAATAAAGGCATTTTCAGAAAAATAAAACCTGAGAAAACTTGCTTTCACTGTAACTATACTATGAGAAATATTAAAGGAAGTTCCATAGGCTGGAGAGAAACACCAGTTGGAAACTTTAATCTGCAGGAAGGATTGAAAGTTCCAGAAATGGATAAGAAAGTTATATCTTTTCTTTTTGTGTTTCCCAATTTCTCTGAAAGATATTTGACGAAAGCAAAATCAACAGCAATGTATTTTAAGATATATAATATAGTAGAATATATGAAAACAAAAAGTTCTAAAATCAATAATCTAAGAAGCAAACACAATATCAGTAGGCAAAAGAAAATAATAGAGAACAGAAAAAAATTTTGTGGAAGTAAAGGAAAAATTTTTCAAGCTAAGATGGTTCTTGAAAGAATTATTAAAATTGATATACACTAACAACACTAATTTAGGGGAAAAAAGCACAAAGTATAAATATACAAAATAAGACAGGAAATATGACTATAAATCTACAGTAATTAGAAAGATAGTAAGGGACTATTAAAGACACAAGGCCACAAACCTGATGATGTAGGTAGATGAGATAGACAAATTCCTCAAAAACAGAATGTAATTGATGAAAACTGGTAAAGAAATTGATTTTTGAATCCCTCCAAAACTCTTTCAGCAATAAAAGAGAAAATCAGTTCCCAACTTATTTTATGGGATCACTATACCAACATAACTCTGCTATCAAATGATGATAAAGCAACCATAAGCCCTTCACAAAAGTAAAATCAACCATGGAGTAATACGCTTGAACATAAGTAGAAAATTTCTTAACGAAATATTAGCAAATTTAACCCAGCAGTATATAAATAGGATAATATGATACGACTAACCAAGGATTATCCTAGGAATACATGTTTGGTGTACTAACAGAATAAAAAAGAGTCACATGGTTAGGTACAGAAGAGGTACAGAAAATATGTACAGAATAGGTACAAAAAAAAAATCACATGATCATGTTTGATACCCAACTACGATAAAAATAAAAACTCTTGGAAAACTAAAAGAGATTCTGCAAATTCTATACTGAATTTAACTTAATGTTAAAATATTGAATGAAGTCTGTTTTTACCCCTCCTATTCAATATTCTACTGAAATCTGAGGCAATGTAATTAATCAGAAAAGGAAAAAGATTAAGGGAAATAGAAATAAAATTTTACTTTCAGAAAATCTAAAGGATTTGATAAAAAACCTCAAGCAGTGTCTCAAGGTCAATATATACAAATTGTTTCTACATGCAAACAACAAAGAATTAGAAAATAAAAATGAAAAATTGATGCTATTTGTAATGACATTAAAAGTATACTCAATAATAAATTTTTAAAAAGAAATCAAAGATCATTTCATCTGAAAACAACACATGACTGAGTTTTTTTTTTTTAAGTATTTATTTATTTGGGAGCACCAGGCCTTAGTTAAAACTCAACAGTCAAAAAATTAAGATCATAGTTTCCAGTTCCATCATGGCAAATAGATGGGGAAACAAAGGAAACAGTGACAGAATTTATTATCTTGGGCTTCAAAATCACTTTAGATGGTGACTGCAGCCATAAATTAAAAAATGCTTGCTCCTTGGAAGAAAAGCTATGACAAACTTAGACAGCACATTAAAAAGCAGAGACGTTACTTTGCCAACAAAGATCAGTATGTACAGTCAAAGCTATTGTTTTTCCAGTAGTCATGTATGGATGTGAGAATAGGACCATAAAGAAAGCTGAGCACCAAAGAATTGATGCTTTTGAACTGGTGCTAGAGTAGACTCTTGAGAGTTCCTTGGACTGCAAAGAGATCAAACCAGTCAATCCTAAAGGAAATCAACCCTGAATATTCATTGGAAGAACTGATGCTGAAGCTCCAATATTTTGGCCACCTGACGTGAAGAGTGACTCATCTGAAAAGACCCTGATACTGGGAAAGACTGAGGGCAGGAGGAAAAAGGGGTGGGGGGGATCGACAGTAGGTGAGATGGTTGGATGGCATCATCCACTCAAGGTACATGAGTTTGAACAAACTCCCAGAGATAGGGAGCTACAGGGAAGCCTGGCCTGTTGCATTCCATGGAGTTGCAAAGAGCCGGATAAGACTTAGGAACTAAATAACAAAAGTCAAACCATTATGCTGTATACCTAACACTTACATAGTGTTGTATATCAGTTATATCTCAGTAAATTGGAAGAAAAACTATCACATAAAAAAGTAGAGAATTAAAAATGATAAATTTGTAAAAACATCAAAGAAGATCTGATGTCAAGATGATCCTTCCTCACCTGGAGCTGTGACCACTGCTCTAGCCAGAAGGTCTTTTGGTTTCAGGCATCATGTTCTATTTAATGGTCACACTCAAGAGAATATTCTATTCTAAATAACTCCTTTCAGGGCTAACAGTTTCCACCTTCTTGAAAACACTGGATGGTTGATCACTCTAGAGCACAAGTCTTGAGTTAATATAAGAATGCAGGTGTGAAGAGGCAGGCAACAGCATAAACAGCCACACTTCCAGAAGGTTCTAACCAGCATGCAGGGTAGTGGTAGAGAAAGTAGGAATGAACAGGAGAAGAACCCAGGGTAGTTGGGTGGGTGGAGCCAGTGGCCGGGGAGGTTGTAGTTTGTTCAGCCTCAGGGCATCCTTCCCCTTTAGGTGGTCACGCTGAAGTAGTGCCCAGACCTGACATCTGGCCAGCAGCTTCTGGCAAGCCCACCACCTCCCACTGCCTTCTGGACCATGGACCCCCACAATGAGAGAGGTTGGAGCCTTCCTGTAAATGTGTGAGCAGGACTGGAGTGTTCTGAACACAGAGGAAATGAGCTTCCTGAGGGAGCAGGTGGAGAGCACGGGGGCTAAAATGCCACCTTTTCTCATAAAACTATATCAGAATTAAACACCTAGGAAGCAAAAGCAGATAGTAAAAAGATGGAGGAAAACATAAAGACAGACAAACCATCAACTGAGGAAAGTGATCTAGAATTTGATAATGAAGGTGTAATTGAACCAGACCATGATGCCCCTCAAGAAATGGGAGATAAAAATGTAGAGATTAACTGAGGAGATGATGGATCAGGCAAATGATTAAAAAAAAAAGTGGCTGCCATTGATGCTCTAAATGATGGTGAGCTACAGAAGGCCAATGATGCCATCAAGCTAAACCCTTGCGTGGCCATTCTGTGTGCCAAGAGAACCAGTGTCTTCATCAAATTACAGAAGGGAAATGCTGCCATTGAGGTCTGTGGCAGAGTTATTGAAATAAATGTGAATGCAGCTCAGCCATACACTTAGCAAAGGAAAGCACAGAGACTTCTGGGCCATTAGAAAGAAGCTGCCAGTGATCTTGCCTCTTCCTGTAAGCTAGATTATGAAGATGCTAGTGCAATGCTGATGGAAGTTCACCCAAAGGCCCAGAAAATTGCTGATACCAGATAAACTATGAGCAAAAAGCCCAAAGAGTGAGAGATCAAAAAAAAAAAAAGAATATAAAGGGTTAAGAAGACTTGGGAAGAACATGAGAGAGCCCAGAGGGAGGAAGAAGCCAGGGGACAATCAGCAGCTGAGTATGACTCTTTTCCAAGTGGCTCTCCTGGGGAAATTCTTGGTAATTTTCCTGGAGGAATACATGGAATGGGAGGGGGGCAAGCCTGGAATGCCATGAATGCCTGGGCAGAATGAAATCGTTAGTGACCCAGAGGTCCTTGCAGCCATGCAGGACCCGAAGTTATGGTGGCCTTCCAGGATGTAGCCCAGAACCCTGCAAATATGTCAAAATATCAGGGTAACTCAAAGGTTATGAAGCTCATCAGTAAATTGTGGGCCAAATTTGGAGGTCAAGCATAATGCCCTTCTGACACAAAGTCCCTGCCAGAGGAAAAGCAACTTAGATGGTACAATAAAACAAACCAGTGTACTTCTGACCTTCTTATGAAGAAAGGTGGGGTGCCTTGAAGATAATCACTAGGCCCTCTGCCCCAGATGCAGCTGAAAACATTTTACAGTGGTTTGCCATTAGGGTGTTCAATTCAGATAATGTTTTCCTACTAGAAATCAAAAACTTTAAGCAATTTTTGACCTTAAATATTTAAAACAAATTAAAAAGGTGTGTTAAACCCTACATTTTTCATTTTGGTTTTTTTCCTTTGAATTAATTAGGCAACAAAGATACCTCAGTATGGAAGATTTAATGTTCAAGTTTGAGTGAAATAAAGCTTTATTAGCGAGACAAAAATATAACATTTAAATAAAGTTTGAGTTGGACATGTAGTCACTGAGGCATTTTGATTTGTCTTTTTAATTGCGTTATTATTATTTTTAATGATTTGCTTCTGCAAAACTCTTGGGACCACCAATATTACAGTGGGACCTGGGTAGGGCTTCGAAGTACTTGGCAGGACAATGTGAAATGAAAATCTCTTCTGGCATGTTAATTAACAAGAAATGTCACAGCCATCAGTGATTGAATTCTGGCCTCCAAATGTGAATGAGGGCTCCCAAAACTGATCCAGCAGATGCTGCCATCCCCCACTGGCATGGTAATCGCTGAGAAACTGTGAGAATGCAAGAAGCAAGGTGAACAAGGAAATAGGATTGGTCCCAGATATCTGAGGTGCATACGAAAGGAATGAATTCAGTGGGCCCAGAGGCTTACATCTTACCATACTGTAGAATGCTAAATTCCTTAACTTGATACCTGATCTTTGATGTTCAGACTGATTATTCCTTTTTTTGCAAACTTGTATATAGCCTTTCTAAAGCTGTTTTCTCAGAGATGCTGAGATGCTGTCTCCCAGGCTCGGGATACAAAACATTTCCCCCAAATAAAATAACTCTATACTTCCAGTCTGTGACATAGTTTTTAGTCAATAGCAGCAACCAATCTACTACATTTTGTGTCACATGTACCCTTGTGCACCTGCATTTATATCTTATACTGTGGTGAAGAGATAGTTCTTAAAATGCTGCAGTAAAATTGTATTACTTAGTTCTGCTCTTGTCTAATATCTAAAATAAATGTTTCATATTTCCACCTCAGTTCAGTTCAATAACTTAGTCATGCCCATATCGTTGCGACCACATGGACTGCAGCATGCCAGGCCTCCCTGTCCATCACCAACTCCATGAGTTTACTCAAACTCATGCCCATTGAGTCAGTGATGCTATCCAACCATCACGTCCTCTGTTATCCCCTTCTCCCGCCTTCAATCTTTCCCAGCACTGGAGTATTTTCCAATGAGTTGGTTCTTTCCATAAGGTGGCCAAAGTATTGGAGTTTCAGCTTCAGCATTAGTCCTTCCAATGAATATTCAGGACTGATTTCCTTTAGAATTGACTGAATGGATCACCTTGCAGTCCAAAGGACTCTCAAGACTCTTCTCAAACACCACAATTCAAGACATCAATTCTTCAGCACTTACCTTTCTTTATGGTCCAACTCTCACATCCAAACATGACTACTGGAGAAACCATACCTTTGACTAGAAGGACTTTTGATGGTAAAGTAATGTCTCTGCTTTTTAATATGCTGTCTAGGTTGGTCATAGCCTTTCTTCCAAGGAGCAAGAGGCTTCTAATTTCATGGCTGAAGTCACCATATGCAGTGATTTTGGAGCCCCCAAAATAAAGTCTCTCACTGTTTCTGTTGTTTCACCATCTATTTCCATGAAGTGATGGGACTGGATGCCATGATCTTAGTTTTCTGAATGTTGAGTTTTAAGCCAACATTTTCACTCTCCTCTTTCACTTTCAACAAGAGGCTCTTTAGTCCTTCTTCTCTTTTTGCCATAAGGGTGGTGTCATCTGTGTATCCGAGGTCATTGATAGTTCTCCCCGCAAACTTGATTCCAGCTGGTGCTTCATCCAGTCAAGTATTCTGCATGATGTACTCTGCATATAAGTTGAATAAGCAGAGTGACAATATACAGCCTTGATGTACTCCTTTCCCTATTTGGAAACAGTCTGTTGTTCCATGTCCAAATGTTGCTTCTTGACCTGCATACATATTTCTCAGGAGGCAGGTCAGTGGTCTGGTATTCCCATCTCTTTAAGAATTTTTCACAGTTTGTTGTGATCCACCTATGGCAGATTCATATCAATGAATGGCAAAACCAACACAATAATGTAAAGGAAAAAGGCTTTCTTGAATTTGTTACAATAAAGAAAAAAATAAATAAATAAAAAACAAATCCAACTTAAAACAAACAAACAAACAAACAAAGGCTTTGGCATAATCAATAAAGCAGAAATAGATGTTTTTCTGGAACTCTCTTGCTTTTTCGATGATCTAGTAGATTTTGGCAATTTGATGTTTAGTTCCTCTGCCTTTTCTAAATCCAGCTTGAACATCTGGAAGTTCACAGTTCACGTACTGTTGAAGCTTTGCTTGGAGAATTTTGAGCATTTTTTTGCTAGCTTGTGAGATAAGTGCAATTGTGTGGTAGTTTGAACATTCTTTGGCATTGACCTTCTTTGGGACTGGGATGAAAACTGATTTTTTTCAGTCCTGTGGCCACTGCTGAGTTTTCCAAATTTGCTGGCATATGGAGTGCAGTGCTTTCAAAGCATCATCTTTTAGGATTTGAAATAGCTCAATTGGAATTCCATCACCTCCACAAGCTTTGTTTGTAGTGATGCTTCCTAAGGGCCAGTTGACTTCGCATTCCAGGATGTCTGGCTCAAAGTGAGTGACTGCACCATCGTGTTTACCTGGGTCATGAAGATCTTTTTCTGTATAGTGTTTCTGTGTATTCTTGACACTTGTTCTTAGTAGCTTCTGCTTCTGTTAGGTTCATACCATTTCTGTCCTTTATTTAGCCCATCTTTGCATGTAATGTTCCCTTGGTATCTCTAATTTTCTTGAAGAGATCTCTAGTCTTTCCCATTCTATTGTTTTCCTCTATTTCTCTGCATTCTTTCTTTGTTATCTCTCCTTGCTATTGTTTGGAATTCTGCATTCAAATGGGTATATCTTTTCTTTTCTCCTTTGCCTTTAGCTTCTCTTCTTTACTCAGCTTTTGGTAAAGCCTTATCAGACAACCATTTTGCCGTTTTGCATCCCTTTTCTTGAGGATGGTATTGAACACTGCCTCCTGTACATTGTCACGAACCTCCGACTGTAGTTCTTAGGTATTCTATCAGATCTGATCCCTTGAATCTATTTCGTCACTTCCACTGTATAATCGTAAGGGATTTGATTTAGGTCGTACCTGAATGGCCTAGTGGTTTTTCCTACTTTCTACATTTCCACATAGTGGGAAAAAAAAGATGATTCCAAGTGAGAAAATTTAATGATTAAACACCATACACTGTGACTATATTGAGTATATGTCAGAAATTCAAGAGCAGAACAATGTCAAAATTTTCTACACACTTCATTACACAACAGACTGAATAAAAGTCATATGATCATTAAACAGATGTAGCAAATTAAGAAAACTTTATAGTTTGAAATTTAAAAATATCTTAGTAAACTAGAACTAAAGGAAAATTCCTTAAATTCATAAAGTATATCTACCAATAACCTATATAAAACATCACAGTTAAGGATAATCTTTTCAGAAATACCTTCAAATAAGTCATTAAGACCCTACTAAACTCACTACTATTCAACACAGTACTAGATACCATAAACAATGAACAAGACAAAAAAAATGTTAAGAGTTTTAAGACTTGCAAAGAATAAAGCAAAACTGTCATTATTTTCAGATGATAATTTCAGAGACTAAAAATCACGAAAAATTTTTTTAGAATTGTTGATACAAGATCAACAGACAAAATTCAAGACTGTTCATATAGTCTTAAAACATCTTAAAAAGGTAGTAGTAACATAATCCTATATTTATTAGCAATGAAATCTACAGCTACTATTCATAAATCAAGCTAAAGACTTATATAATGTCATAGAGAAAATTATTTATTAAAGAACAAGAAGGAAACCTGAACAAATAGAGAAGAAAATTTTGTTTATGAATTAGAAGATTTTTGATACAGTAATGATACAATTTTATCATATAGGTGTATAAATTACAACAGTGTTCAACACAATTTCAACAGTCAATGAACTAATAAAATTTTTATTAGTTTCCTACAAGACCATCTAGAACTACAACCCAAAAAAGACGTCTTTCTCATTATAGGGGACTGGAATGCAAAAGTAAGAAGTCAAGAGATACGTGGAGTAACAGGCAAATTTGGCCTTGGAGTACAGAATGAAGAAGGGCAAAGGCTAACAGAGTTTTGCCAAGAGAACACACTGATCATAGCAAACACCCTCTTCCAACAACACGAGAGAAGACTCTAGACATCACCAAATGGTCAATACCGAAATCAGATTGATTATATTATTTGTAGACAAAGATGGAGAAGCTCTATACAGTCAGCAAAAACAAGACTGAGAGTTGACTGTGGCTCAGATCATAAACTCCTTATTACCAAATTCTGACTTAAATAGAAGAAAGTAGGAAAAGCCACCAGACTACTCAGGTATGATCTAAATCAAATCCCTTATAATTATACAGTGGAAGTGACAAATAGATTCAAGGGATAAGATCTGATAGACAGAGTGTCTGAAGAAATATGGACTGAGGTTTGTGACACTCTATAGGAGGCAGTGATCAAGACCATCCTCAAGAAGAAGAAATGCAAAAAGGCAAAACAGTTGTCTGAAGAGGCCTTACAGATGGCTTAGAAAACAGAAGTGAAAAGCAAAGAGGAAAAGGAAAGATATACTTGTTTGAATGCAGAGTTCCAAATAATAGCAATGAGAGATAAGAAAGCCTTCCTTGATGATAATTGCAAAGAAACAAAGGAAAACAATAGAATGGAAAAGACTAGAGATCTCTTAAAGAAAATTAGAGATACTAATGGAATGTGTCATGCAAAGATGAGCACAAAAAAGGACAAAAATGGTCTGAACCTAGCAGAAGCAGAAGATATTAAGAAGATGTGGCAAGAACACACAGAACTACACATAAAAGATCTTCATGAACCAGATAACCATGATGGTGTGATGAGTCACCTGGAGCCAGACATCCTGGAAGGCAAAGTCAATGGGCCTTAGGAAGCATCACTATGAACAAAGCTAGTTGCACTGATGGAATTTCAGTTGAGCAATTTCAAATCCTAAAAGATGATGCTGCAGAAGCGCTGCACTCCATAAATCAGCAAGTTTGGAAAACTCAGAAGTGGCCACAGGACTGGAAAAGATCAGTTTTCATTCCAGTCCCAAAGAAGGTCAATGCCAAAGAATGTTCAAACTACCACACATTGCACTTATTTCACTGGCTAGCAAAGTAATGCTCAAAATTCTCCAAGTGAAGCTTCAACAGTACATGAACTGTGAACTTCCAGATGTTCAAGCTGGTTTTAGAAAAGGCAGAGGAACCAGAGATCAAATTGCCAACATCCCCTGGATCATCGAAAAAGCAAGAGTTCCAGAAAAACATCTATTTCTGCTTTATTAACTATGCCAATGCTTTGACTTTGTGGATCACAAGAAACTGGAAAATTCTTAAAGAGATGGGAATACCAGACCACCTGACCTGCCTCCTAAGAAATCTGTATGCAGGTCAAGAAGCAACATTTAGAACTGGACATGGAACAACAGACTGTTTCCAAATAGGGAAAGGAGTACATCAAGACTGTATATTGTCAACCTGCTTATTTAACTTATATGAACTGTACATCATGTAAAATGCCAGGCTGAATGAAGCACAAGCTGGAATCAAGATTGCCTGAGAATTATCAATAACCTCAGATACGCAGATGACACCACCCTTATGGCAAAAAGCAGAAGAACTAAAGAGTCTCTTGCTGAAATTGAAAGATGAGAGTGAAAAAGTTGCCTTAAAACTCAACATTCAGAAAACTAAGATCATGGCATCTGGTCCCATCACTTCATGGCAAATAGAAGAAGTGAAGTGAAGTGAAGTCACTCAATCGTGTCCGACTCTTTGCGACCCCATGGACTGTAACCTACCAGGCTCCTTGGTCCATGGGATTTTCCAAGCAAGAGTACAGGAATGGGTTACCATTTCCTTCTCCAGGGGATCTTCCAGACCCAGGGACTGAACCTGGGTCTCCTGCATTGTAGGCAGGCACTTTACATTCTGAATGGAAACAGTGAGAGACTATATTTTTCTGGGCTCCAAAATCACTGCAGATGGTGACTTCAGCCATGAAATTAGAAGAGGTTTGTTCCTTGAAAGATAAGCTATTACCAACCTAAACAGCATATTAAAAAGCAGATATTACTTTGCTAAAGAGGCCCATCTATCAAAGGTATGGTTTTTCCAGTAGCCATGTATGGATGTGAGAGTTGGACTATAAAGAAAGCTAAGGGCCAAGAATTGATGTTGTGGTGTTTGAGAAGACTCTTAAGAGTCCTTTGGACTGCAAGCTGATCTAACCAGTCATTCCTAAAGGAAATCAATCCTGAGTATTCATCGGAGGGACTGATGCTGAACTGTAGCTCCAACACTTTGAGCACCTGATGCATAGAACTGTCTCATTTGAAAAGACCCTGATGCTGGAAAAGACTGAAGGCAGGGGGAGAACGGGACAACAGAGGATGTGATGGTTGCTTGTTTTCTAGATGTAGAGCTGTATTAATTTCTGCTTGTTTGTGTTTGTTGACCATCACACTGTCTATACTGACTTGTATGGTTACTGATTCTAATCACATTCCTAAACTTTATAGTATATTTCTATTACTAAGAATCATTTTGTTCTGATTATGATAAAAATATTAGCACTTATTTTTTTTCAGAACAAGAGCTATATACAAGTGAGTGAGCTTCATGAAGCTAATGGAATGAATTTTTAATCTTTTTAATTTGCATTAAGCATTAATGCAAATTAATGCTCATAAGTGCTGAGAATGTTTAAAAAAATCCAAAGACTTGTGAAGGAGATTCTCTTTGGAAGAGTGGGGAGGATTTCTGTAGAATCCGATATCCAACGTTGGCATAGAGTTTATCCTGGCTAGAGAGAGCCAGCCTGATTATAAAGCTCTTAATATTCTGGTCAGTATGGTTTCTATTTGATTCAAGAGAACCTGGAAAATTTTCTTACAGAAGAACATAGAACATGGAATTTGCAAATTAGTATTTCCACTCTCATGTTAGTAGCACAATGATTTATTTTAGGTAAAGAGTTAATACAGATTTGATCTTGTATCTCTTTAAAGGATATGAATGAATTAAATCAGGAAGAAAATTATATTTCGAAAGTAAAGTTATATTCCTTAATATATTTCAAAGATTATTCTTCCACCTGGTGATTTCAGTATAAGGAATGCTATCCACGGGAAAGCTTGAATTGGAGTTGCTTAATCCATCCTCGAGAATGTTCCCATAGACAACACATAATAGGAAGTGCCTGTTTGATTTATCAATTGGCTAGACTCTAAGTAATAAAAAGAGGAGCGGCTGGGTGTGTGACAGAGCATCCCTCTGTACACTTCAGAAGAATTTTTCTTACTTCATGAGGCAGTTTCCAGAGAAACTGGTTCTAATAAAAGTTAAAGAGGAATTGAAATCTCTGATCTAGACACATGGTTGGAACTATCTCATATCTAATGTTGGGGCTTAAGAAAAGGCTTTAGCAGTTAGGTACATGAAAAAAGATGAAAGGAATTAGGATTATTTGGTTTGGAAGAAAGCACGATAGGGAAGTGTCTGACTATGGGTCTTTAAACACGACATTATTATTTATATGACACTATTATTTACAAGACATTGACCAGCTGTTTTCCAGCCCCAGTATGTCTTAGATGTAAGAAAATATTTAAAATAGTAACACAATAAATATAGGCTAGATCATAAACTCTAAAATAAAGATAAAGGGTTAGAAGAGACTGCATATGTGGCTATTATAAATATTTAATACTTATGGGAACTCTTTCATATGGCTTCAGCCATATGAATCCCATAATATAAAGACTGCACTAAAATTCTTGGTATTATATTCATGGCATTCATTTGGAGTAAAGAAAAGTGACTATTGACAAGACTACTTAAATTACAAGGTAATGAGTTTTTAATATAACTGTAAAGCAAAAAAACAAAAGTTGTTGAAGTAGCTCTCTTTTAAGTCACTGATGTCTTCTCCAAATTAAGCTAAAGATGGAATCTTTGTGATATGCACACTTATTCTTTGATTCCATGGTCATAATAGAAAGGCATTCAGCAGAGTGAAGGAAAATTGCATTTCCTGAAGTTGCTACATTTTAATATTTTTCTTAGTGACAATTACAAGCTGAAATAGCTATGAGTTAACTGGACATGGAAAACCAGATTGGTTCCAAATAGGAAAAAAAGTACGTCAGGCTGTATATTGTCATCATGCTTATTTAACTTATATGCAGAATATATATCATGAGAAACGCTGGGATGGAGGAAGCACAAGCTGGAATCAAGGTTGCTGGGAGAAATATCAATAACCTCAGATATGCAGATGACACCACCCTTATGGCAGAAAGTGAAGAGGAACTAAAAAGCCTCTTGATGAAAGTGAAAGAGGAGAGTGAAAAAGTTGGCTTAAGGCTCAACATTCAGAAAATTAAGTTCATGGCATCTGGTCCCATCACTTCATGGGAAATAGATAGGGAAACAGTGGAAACAGTGTCAGACTTTATTTTGGGGGGCTCCAAAATCACAGTAAATGGTGATTGCAGCCATGAAATCAAAAGACACTTACTCCTTGGAAGGAAAGTTATGGCCAACCTGGATAGCATATTGAAAAGCAGAGATATTACTTTGTCAACAAAGGTCTGTCTAGTCCAGGCTATGGTTTTTCCAGTAGTCATGTATGGATGTGAGAGTTGGACTATAAAGAAAGCTGAGCACAGAAGAATTGATGCTTTTGAACTGGGGTGCTGCAGAAGACTCTTGAGAGTCCCTTGGACTGCAAGGAGAGCCAACCAGTCCATCCTAAAGGAGATCAGTCCTGAGTGTTCATTGGAAGGGCTGATGTTGAAGCTGAAACTCCAGTACTTTGGCCACCTGATACGAAGGGCTGACTCATTTGAAAAGACCCTGATGCTGGGAAAGATTGAGGGCAGGAGGAGAAGGGTACAACAGAGGAGGAGATGGTTGGAGGGCATCATGGACTCAACGGACATGGGTTTGGGTAGACTCTAGTAGTTGGTGATGGACAGGGAGGCCTGGTGTCTGCGGTTCATGGAATCACAAGAGTCTGACATGACTGAGCAACTGAACTGAACTGAACTGAATGAAGTCAATGTGGGTGACCATGCTTTGCTCCATTAGCAGAATGAGACTGGGCTAAGTTGAGTCATAGAGAAAACAAACTAGAAGATCGTGCTACTAGCATATCAACAACATTCTAAAATAGGGACAGAAATAAAGTTGATTAAGCAAATAAGTTGTGTCACCATTCTGAAACTCATAAGAGGCATAAAACAGACATAAGTATGAAATGTCTCTACCACTAACTAAAATATCTTTTCATGTCTTAATGTCATGAAGATTATCTTCTGGTTTCTTTGAGAAGTTTATATAGCTTCTGCAATTATATCTATAATTCAAACTATAATCATGTGAAATAAAGATTAAAGTTCATTGTTTTCCATTTTGGTATCCAATTGGTTCAACAGAATTTTCTGAAACAACTCTTCTTTCCTCATTAATTTCTTCAGCACTTTGGTATTGAAAATAATTGAGTACATGTGTATGAATCTGTTTTTGAAAGTTCTATTCTATTCCATTGATTTATATCCTAATTTTATAACAATACCACTTTGTCACAAACACTGTAGCTTCACAGTTTTGAAATAGTTCTGACTATGAAAGTTTCTTTCATTAAGTTATAAATTTAGAAATAACATTTTAATTTCTAAAAAATCTCTTGGGGTTTGACTGGGATTGCACTGAATCTGTATATCTGTGGTGAATTCTGACAATATTATTGAATCTTCCAATCCACAAACATGGTATATTCCCTTTTTAAATTTCAACAAGGTTTTGTAGTTTTCAATGTATAAGATTTGTACATATATTGTGAAAAAATTTCCTATTTATTTCATTTTTTTCAAGTTACAATAAATGGTATTTTAACTGCAATTTCCTTATCTTTTTGTTGCTGTTTGTGTTATTGGCTCAGTCATGTCCGACTCTATGCAACCCCATGGACTATAGCCCCGCCGAACTCCTCTGTCCGTGGAATTCTCCAGGCAAGAATAGTGGAGTGGGTTGTCATTTCCTTCTCCTTTTGGTGCTAGTACATAGGAATAATACTGATTTAGCTATAGTAACGGAGGAGGCAATGGCACCCCACTCCAGTACTCTTGCCTGGAAAATCCCATGGATGGAGGAGCCTGGTTAGCTGCAGTCCATGGGGTCGCTACGAGTCAGACATGACTGAGCGACTTCATTTTCACCTTTCACTTTAATGCATTGGAGAAGGAAATGGCAACCCTCTCCAGTGTTCTTGCCTGGAGAATTCCAGGGTCAAGGGATCCTGGTGGGCTGCCATCTATGGGGTTGCATAGAGTCGGACACAACTGAAGTGACTTAGCAGCAGCAGCAGCTAGTTATCAAGTTCTGTAACCTTGCTAATCTCAACACTTAGTTTTAACAGTTGTTTTTTTTTAAAGGGATTTCATTCTATGTTATTTGTGAATCAATACTTTTATTTCTTTCCAAACACCACAGCCTATCTTCATTTTTCTTGCTTTGCTGCAGTGGTAGAACCTCCAGTAGAAATTTAAAGAGTGATGGTATAAAGGGATATTTTTGCCTTTTCCTAACATAACTTAGGGAGAAAGTATTCAGTCTTCCACCATTAAGTATGTAAGTGTGATGTTATCTTTAGTTTTTCTTTTAATAAATGCTCTTTATCAGTTAAAATTATTTTTATTCTTAAATTATTAAGTTTTCATAAATAGTTATTACATTTTTCAGATTTTTTGTGGTAAGAAACACATGAAACTTATCATCTTAACCTTTTTAAGTGTACAGCTCTGTTCAGTTCAGTTCATTTCAGTTGCTCAGTCGTGTCCAACGTGTTGCAACCCCAAGGACTGCAGCATGCCAGGCCTCCCTGTCCATCACCAAATCCCAGAGTTTACTCAAACTCATGTTCACTGAGTCAGTGATGCCATCAAACCATCTCATTCTCTGTTGTACCCTTCTCCTCTTGCCTTCAATCATTCCCAGCATCAGAGTCTTTTTAAATGAGTCAGCTCTTTGCATCACATGGCCAAATGATTGGAGTTTCAGCTTCAACATCAGTCCTTCCAATGAACACTCAGGACTGATCTCCTTTAGGATGGACTGGTTGGCTCTCCTTGCAGTCCAAGGAACTCTCAAGAGTCTTCTGCAACACCACAGTTCAAAAGCATCAATTCTTCTGTGCTCAGCTTTCTTTATAGTCCAACTCTCACATCCATACATGACTACTGGAAAAACCATAGCCTGGACTAGATGGACCTTTGTTAGCAAAGAAATGTCTCTGATTTTAAATATGTGGTCTAGGTTGGCCATAACTTTCCTTCCAAGGAGTAAGCCTCTTTTTCTTCATGGCTGCAGTCACCATCTGCAGTGATTTTGGAGCCCCCCCAAAATAAAGTTTGCCACTGTTTCCACTATTTCCCCATCTATTTCCCATGAAGTGATGGGACAGGGTGCCATGACCTTAGTTTTCTGAATGTTGAGCATTAAGCCAACTTTTTTACTCTCCTATTTCACTTTCATCAAGAGGCTCTTTAGTTCTTCTTCACTTTCTGCCATAAGGGTGGTGTCATCTGCATATCTGAGGTTATTGATATTTCTCCCAGCAATCTTGATTCCAGCTTGTGCTTCATCCAGCCCAGGGTTCCTCATGATGGACTTTGCATGAGTTAAATAAGCACAGTAACGATATACAGCCTTGACATACTTCTTTTCCTATTTGGAACCAGTCTGTTGTTCCATGTCCAGTTCTAACTGTTGCTTCCTGACCTGCATACAGATTTCTCAAGAGGCAGGCGAGGTGGTCTGGTATTCCCATCTCCTTCAGAATTTTTCACAGTTTACTGTGATCCACACAGTCAAAGGCTTTGGCATAGTTAATAAAGCAGAAATAGATGTTTTTCTGGTACTCTCTTACTTTTTTGATGATCCAGTGGATGTTGGCAATTTGATCTCTGGTTCCTCTGCCTTTTCTAAAACCAGCTTGAACATCTGGAGGTTCACAGTTCACATACTGTTGAAGCCTGGCTTGGAGAATTTTGAGCATTACTTTACCAGCATGTGAGATGAGTGCAATTGTGTGGTAGTTTGAGCATTCTTTGGCATTGCCTTTCTTTGGGAATGGAATGAAAACTGACCTTTTCCAGTCCTGTGGCCACTGCTGAGTTTTCCAAATTTGTTGGCATATTGAGTGCAGCACTTCTGTAGCATCATCTTTTAGGATTTTAAAGAGTTCAACTGGAATTCCATCACCTCCACTAGATTTGTTCATAATGATGCTTTCTAAGGCTCATCTGAAGTTGCATTCCAGGATGTCTGGCTCTAGATGATTATACCATCATGATTATCTGGGTCGTGAAGATCTATTTTGTATTGTTGTTCTGTGTATTCTTCTTGCCACCTCTTTTTACTATCTTCTGCTTCTGTTAGGTTCATACCATTTCTGTCCTTTATTGAGCCCGTCTTTACATGACATGTTCCCTTGGTATCTCTAATTTTCTTGAAGAGATCTCTATTCTTTCCCATTCTACTGTTTGCCTCTATTTTTTTGCACTGATCACTGAGGAATGCTTTCTTATTTCTCCAAGCTATTCTTTTGAACTCTATATTCAAATAGGTGTATCTTTCCTTTTCTCCTTTGCTTTTTGCTTTCCTTCTTTTCACAGCTATTTGTAAGGTCTCTTCAGACAGCCATTTTGCTTTTTTTGCATTTCTTTTCTGGGGATGGTCTTGATCCCTGTCTCCTATACAATGTCATAAACCTCCATCCATAGTTCATCAGGCACTCTGACTATCAGATCTAGTCCCTTAAATCTATTTCTCCCTTTAACTGTATTATCTTTAGGGATTCGATTTAGGTCATACCTGAATGGTTTAGTGGTTTTCCCTACTTCCTTCAATTTAACTCAGAATTTGGCATAAGGAATTCACAGTCTGAGCCACAGTCACCTCCAGGTCTTGTTTTTGCTGACTGTATAGAGCTTCTCCATTTTTGGCCACAAAGAATACAATCAATCTGATTTTGGTGTTGGCCATCTGGTGATGTCCATGTCTAGAGTCTTCTCTTGTGTTGTTGGAAGAGGGTGTTTGCTATGACCAGTGAGTTCTCTTGGCAAAACTCTATTAGCCTTTGCCCTGGTTCATTCTGTACTCCAAGGCCAAATTTGCCCATTACTCCAGGTGTTTCTTGACTTCCTATTTTTGCATTCTAGTTCCCTATAATGGAAAGGACATCTTTTTTGGGTGTTAGTTCTAAAAGGTCTTCTAGGTCTTCGTAGAACCGTTCAACTTCAGCTTCTTCAGAGTTACTGGTTGGGGCATCAACTTGGATTACTGTGATATTGAATGATTTGCCTTGGAAACAAACAGAGATCATTCTGTTGTTTTTGAGATTGCATCCAAGTACTGCATTTTGGACTCTTTTGTTGACTATGATAGCTGCTCCATTTCTTCTAAGGGGTTCTTTCCCACAGTAGTAAATATAATAGTCATCTGAATTAAATTCACCCATTCCATTCCTTTTTAGCTAGCTGATTCCTAAAATGGTCACTCTTGTCATCTCTTGTTTGATCACTTCCAATTTGCCTTGATTCCTGGACCTAACATTCCACGTTCCTATGCAAAATTGCTCTTTACAACATGAGATCTTGCTTCCATCACCAGTCAGATCCACAGCTGGGTATTGTTTTTGCTTTGGCTCCATCTCTTCATTCTTTCTGGAGTTAATTCTCCACTGATTTCCAGTAGCATATTGGGCACCTACTGACCTGGGGAGTTCATCTTTCAGTGTCCTATCTTCTTGCCTTTTCATACTGTTCATGGGGTTCTAAAGGCAGGAATACTGAAGTGGGTTGCCATTCCTTTTTCCTGTGGACCACATTTGGTGAGAACTCTCCACCATTACCTGTCTTGGGTAGCCCTACAGGGCATGGCTCATAGTTGCACTGAGTTAGCCAAGGCTGTGGTCCATGTGATTAGATTGGTTAGTTTTCAGTATCTTCCATCTGATGGAGAAGGATAAGAAGCTTATGTATGCTTCCTGATGGGATAGACAGACTGATGGGTATACTGGGTCTTGTTCTGATGGGCAGGGCTATGCTCAGTAAATCTTTAATACAATTTCCTGTTGATGGGTGGAGTTGTGGTCCCTCCCTGCTATTTTCAGCTCTCTAGTGTTAAATATATGTCAGTTCAGTCACTCAGTCCTGTTCGCCTATTTGCGACCCCATGAATCGCAACACGCCAGGCCTCCCTGTCCATCACCAACTCCCAGAGTCTACCCAAACCCATGTCCATTGAGTCGGTGATGCCATCCAGCTATCGCATCCTCTGTCGTCCCCTTTCCCCCCTGCCCCCAATCCTTTCCAGCACCAGAGTCTTTTCCAATGAGTCAACTTTTTGCATGAGGTGGCCAAAGTATTGGAGTTTCAGCTTCAACATCAGTCCTTCCATTGAACACCCAGGACTGATCTCCTTTAGGATGGACTGGTTGGATCTCTTTGCAGTCCAAGAGACTCTCAAGAGTCTTCTCCAACACCACAGTTCAAAAGCATAAATTCTTCGGTGCTCAGCCTTTTTCACTGTCCAACTCTCACATTCATACATGACTATTGGAAAAACCATAGCCTTGACTAGATGGACATTTGTTGGCAAAGTAATGTCTCTGCTTTTCAATATGCTATCCAGGTTGGCCATAACTTTCCTTCCAAGGAGTAAGTGTCTTTTGATTTCATGGCTGCAATCACCATCTGCAGCGATTTTGCAGCCCCCCCAAAATAAAGTCTGACACTGTTTCCACTGTTTCCCCACCTATTTCCCATGAAGTGATGGGACCAGATGCCATGAACTTAGTTTTCTGAATGTTGAGCCTTAAGCCAACTTTTTCACTCTGCTCTTTCACTTTCATTAAGAGGCTTTTTAGTTCCTCTTCACTTTCTGCCATAAGGGTGGTGTCTTCTGCATATCTGAGGTTATTGATATTTCTCCTCGCAATCTTGATTCCAGCTTGTGCTTCTTCCAGCCCAGTGTTTCTCATGATGGATTCTGCATCTAAGTGAAATAAGCAGGGTGACAATATTCAGCCTTGATGTACTCCTTTCCCTATTTGGAACCAGTCTGTTGTTCCATGTCCAGTTCTAAATGTTGCTTCTTGACCTGCATACAGATTTCTTAGGAGGCAGGGCAGGTGGTCTGGTATTCCCATCTCTTTATGAATCATCCACAGTTTGTTGTGATCCACACATTCAAAGGCTTTGGCATAGTCAATAAAGCAGAAGTAGATCTTTTTCTGGAACTCTCTTGCTTTTTAATCAATCCAGCAGATGTTGGCAATTTGATCTCTGGTTCCTCTGCCTTTTCTAAAACCAGCTTGAACATCTGGAAGTTTATGGTTCACATATTGCTGAAGCCTGGCTTGGAGAATTTTGAGCATTAGTTTACTAGCATGTGAGATGAGTGCAATTGTGTGCTCGTTTGAACATTCTTTGTTATTGCCTTTCTTTGGGATAGGAATGAAAACTGACCTTTTCCAGTCCTGTGGCCACTGCTGAGTTTTCCAAATTTGCTGGCATATTGAGTGCAGCACTTTCACAGCATCATCTTTTAGGATTTGAAATAGCTCAACTGGAATTCCATCACCTCCACTAACTTTGTTGGTAGTGATGCAATCTAAGGCATATGTATATATATTTACATTGTTGTAAAAGAAATGTCCTAGTGGCTCAGAGGTAAATAATCCACCTGCAATGCAGTGCAGAAGACATGGCTTCAACCCCTGGGTGGGAAGCTCCCCTGGAGAAGATAATGGCAGTTGACTCTAGTATCCTTGCCTGGGAAATCCCATAGACAGAGAACCCTGGCAGTCTATAGGTCATGGAGTCACAAGAGTTGGACATGACTTAGTGACTAAACACTACCACCACCACCGAAAGAGATGTCCAAAAACTTTTCATCTTGTGGAAATGAAACTCTGTACACATTAAACAGTAACTGCCTGTTTCCTTCTCCTTCCAGGCCTAGTATCCTCCAGTCTACTTTCTATTTTATGTATATGAAAATATTAATATGAAAATTTTATGGAAATAGAAATAGATTTATGGGATCTTCATATACATGGAATCATACAATATTTGTCCTTTTGCAATTGGCTTTTATCACTTAGCATACTGTCCTTAAGGTATATCCAAATTTAGCATGTTTGGAGCAGGAAATGCCAACCCATTCTAATATTTTTTGCTTGGAAGATCCCATCGACAGAAGAGGCTGGCAAGTTACATTCCATGGGATTGCAAAAGTCAGACATGACTTAACAGCTAAACCACCAAGACCAAATTTAGCATGTTACAGGCTACACAGTATTAAATAGCTTCGTGGTATTTCTTTCTATTTAAACACCATGTTTCCCATCCTTACAGGCTATTTGTATGTCCTTCTTGGAGAAATGTTAAGTCTGCCTTCTCATTGGTTTTTAGCAATTTGATTATGATTTCCTCTGTGTGTTTCTTCAGTACATGTGTGTGTGTTTGTGCAAAACACTGCTTGATATTGTCCCACGTGTAACTGATACTCTGTTCCTTTTTTCCACAGGCACATTTCCTAATTCATTTTGAATAGATTATACTTTATTGACTTTCAGTGTTGAACCTTCTGATACCAGTCAGTGAAAGTTGCATTTCTAACATTGTATTTTTTCATATATTTTTCATCTCTAGATAGTACATGGTTTTATTTTCCACAATCTACTTTTCTCCTCATTATGCTCATATTGCTTTTTTAAATATCTAAATACCACATAGTAGCTTTTCAACCTCTTGTTTTAGTTTCCCTAGCCCTGATCCTTTTTTCTTAGTTTCTGATTCTTATCCCTGGCAATGGGTCACAATTACCTGGTTGTTGGCAAGTCTAGTAATTTTTCACTGAATGTTGGCCTGAATGGATATTTTGTGTCCAAACATGTATATTTTGATGTCTTTCTTGAAGAGTGTTGCACTTTGCTCTGACAGGCAGTTAAATTACTTGCTAATAAGTTGGACCCTGTAGATCTTTTTTTAAGGTTTTCTAGGGCAAGTCTACAGTTGTACTCCAGTCCCTGTGGCTAGTGCAGCTCTAATTTCAAAGTATCATATCTCTGGGGTCTTCACAGAAGACCTGGCTTATTTCCAAGGGCTCTTCATTTTGATGTCAGAGGTCAATTCCTCTAGTAGAAGCTCTGGGAATTAATTTATAATTCCCAATTGTTCTTTGCCTGAGTTTGTAGAGTTTCACTATAATCACATCCAGCTTAAAACTCAAAAAAGACTTGAGGGAACTATATGCATATTTCTGAATCTCTTATTATGCATATCTTTCTCCTTTATGAAATTCTGTTCTTTAACTTCTAGCATCTCAGTCTTTCTGAACGGTAATTTACATCTCCTCAATTCAGTGAGGCCAATTGTTTCTTCTTGTGCTCACATTCCCTGTATCTGCGGTTGGGGAATTGCCTCTAGGTAGAAATTTGGAGCAATTGCAGGGCATACTTTGGTTGTTTTCCTTCTTTCAGTCATCACATTCTGTGCAGCTTACTGCTCAAAGTTTGAAAGCAATTGCTTCATATATTTTGTCAGTTTCTAACTGTTTATAGCATGAAGCTATATCCAATATTTGTCACTCTGTCATAACTCATAAAGAAATTCATAACTGATTTAACATTTTAAAATTAGGGAATATTTCAACTATACAAAATATTATAGGAAGATATATCCATTTTAACCAGATTAAAATCTATTTTGCTATAGTGATTCAGATCATTTAATTTGAAAGGAAAAAATGCTATAAAGATACTTATAGCTTTCATTCACCTCAAGTCTACTTATCTTTCTCCTGTATTAGAGGCAAACACTGATGTATGTTTCCCAATCATGTTTGTATACTTGTTATAAATCTGTCCATACATAGTATGTAACATGGTTTTATTCATATTTCATGTCAATAGCAGCTTCTCTCTACTAAATATTAAAGAACCTTTTCTGCCCATGTACAGCACATTCTTCAGGCCAATGACATGAAAAGAATGCCCACATAGACTACTGCCTCCTCCCTATAGAGTCTTTGCCTCTTTGACACCTTAGTCCCACAGATTTCTGCCACATTAGCAGAGTCAAACTCCTATGTCTTCCTCTTCAGCTCATTGAGTGTAGTCTCCACTTAGGCATCACCAACTTCTGCTTCAATCATGGATGTTTTTCCTATCAAGAAAGGTGGGCTGATGTAAATCTAAAAATATTCTCTTTTTCCTCAAGGATCATAGTTATACTGCCTTTTGGTCATACCAGAAATAACTGAAATGTTTTTTCATCCAGTGTGATACTTGCTTACAATAAGAGGGTAAGTCTGAAACCAAATCATGATTTGCATGATTATAGGAGAAGTTTCCAAAAAGATGTTTAAAAATTATCTTTATCACAGTGGTATAACTGAGATAAGTGATTCTATTGTGTAATAACATATTAAATTTTTAGACCTTCATTTAACTGCTGAAAATAAAATTCATATACATCACTCTTTCACCCCAAGCTTCCTTTCTTTTGGTTAAATCAATCAGTTACTCTCAGAGCTTCTCTATGCCATTTGATATGGCATTATTTCTCTATCTACAAGCTGTCTTCATGTCAAACATCCTTTTTGTTATGCTTAGTTTCTGTGTCTCTCAGTATACCTCTTTTGATAATATACAGAACTCCTCTGTCACATCACTTCCATCCTATCAATAGGGTCATCAATTACCTTTTTAATTTCCAAAGCCAGTGAACACTGTTCAGTTCCTATTTTGCCTTATGATTTACTATTTGACACTCTTTTTGAAACATACTCTACCTTTAGCCTCTACTAATAACTTTTCTTCTTACTTTACTAACAACTCACTGTCCTTCGATGTTCTTTTTTGTCTACTCATTCCTTGAATATTGAGATTTGTAGATTCTCTCACTTGTTTCCATATACTCTCCTTGAGCAATCACTTCCCCTTTAGTATTTGTCAGGGTGAAAATCAAGCTAACGTAATAAAGAGACCTGCAAAGTCCAGTCACTTAAAGAAAAAAATAAATCTTTTTCAATGTCATGTAATAGTCTAAGGTAAATACTTTGGTGGTGGGAAGATTTGCTCCAGGGACCCAGGTTTCTTCCCAGTAAGTCCCTTACCATTTCATAGAGTACTGCTGTGGTTTCCATGGTTAGGGCTGGGTTGTTGCAGGCTCCAGTTATTCACCCATTGGATAGAAGAAAAAATATAGAGATGACATTCTAGCTGCCCCAGTTTGGGGAACTACCATCACCATATTCTTAACTACCATTTGCACATCTACCATTTTCCCAGTAGGTGCATTTTCCACACATCATCCATGATGGTCTTTTAAAAATACACACCTACTCATGCCACTTAAAAGAAAACCAATGGTTAAAAAGATAAAATTCCAACTCTGACATTTTCTCTCTTTGATGCTCAGCTGGATCCAGATCATTCTTTTTTCTTTTGAACTCTATAGTCCAGTAGTAGGTGACTTCCCTTGTAGCTCAGTTCATAAAGAATCTGCCTGCAATGCAGGTGACCTGGGCACGATTCCTGGGTTGGGAAAATCACCTGGAGAAGGAAATGGAATCCACTCCACTAATCTTGCCTGGGAAATCCCATGGACAGAGGAGTCTGGTGGGCTACAGTCTGTGGGTCACAAGAGTCAGACACGACTTAGAGACTGAACCACCATCACCACCATAGTCCAGTAGTATTTAACTAATCTCAATTTCTTGTTGTATTCTATGTCCTCTGTTTCCTTTATGTATGCCATTCTCTTTGTCAAGTACATTTTCTCTTTTGCTTGGCTATTTTCCATCTTTCACTTGCCAGGTTTCAGTTCAAATTTTACTTCCTCTGATGAATGTGTAAGAGACTCTAATGTATATAATCAAGGAAGTAATTAGGAAAGAATGTGTAAAATATAATGCAAAGTGTTAATAAAACTCATACTTTGGAAAGCTATTGTGTAAGGATATTACTGGCCAAAAATTTTAGTACAAGTTATCTTGCAGATGATTGGCACATTTGACCAAAACCTGTGAAACCTTAAATAAGATTCATTAAAATTAGGTATTGTCCCATTACAAAGAGTTATATTTACATCCCTGAATTTTAAAATGTAAAATAAGCATGTGGGTATTTATTTAGGCATTATCCCCTCTTCAATTGTCATATTTTTTGGTGCCCTTAAATATTTTTTGAACAACAAGACATAGCTAGTGAGGTCTTCTATGTCAGTTCAATTAACAATTTGAAAATCAAAATCTACTGTGCCTATCCTATTATTTGCACATGGAAATGGGTAGTTTGGCCTGGGTATCTTGGCACACATGCTATATTTATTTTTAATCTGATTCAACTCTAGTTCAACTTGAAAAATAGCCTCTGTCATCAACATTGCCAAAGATATTTCATCAAAGTCTGCACTTCACCAGATTTCCAAGAAAGGCCCATGGAGAATCCTGAATTTTCTTAGGTGGTCCCAGTAATTTCAGGCTTCGAAGAGTTTTGGAACAATTTATTTTTTCTTTTAGACCAATATCCTTATTAAAATGTTTTCAATATAAAAATTCATCCCAATAAGCTCATCCGTCAGCTATTCTGGCACTCACCATACAGCTTTATACTCAGAGCTTCTTTATGTACCTCTTTTCTCTTGTATATGACTGATTCTGTGCATCTCTTATTTTACATAAGATTGAGTCCACAATTTTCAATTTCTCAGCTAATTACTTCATAATTTAGAGGAAAAATACTTGCTTTACATTTTATAGAATAAGTAAGACAATGCATAGTACATAGTAGCTACTCAGTAAATAAGTGATAAATAAGAAGTTTAAGGACATTAATTAAGTGACCAACAGGGGAAAATCCTCAAATACCAGATGAAAAGATGTAAGGATATAAAATAGTGCCATACTAATGTATGTTTATTACCTCAAAGAAAGTGATTTCCTAATTTAATCTCTACAGGTTCCTCTAAGGATATAAATGCTAATAAAATAGTGTAAATCATGGTGAACCAAAAAAATCAAAATATTAAATGCTATATGTTGCAATTGCTCTTAGGAAATGAATTCCTTGAGTCCTTGCAATGGGATTACAACAGATAGTTATATGTTAACTGCTCTTTATTGCACCAAACAGTCCACTAGTTCAGCCAATAGTCCCATTTTTGGTAGGAAAGTAAGGGACAAAATTTTCTAAAAGAAAACAGTGAAAGATTCACAATGTGGCAAGTAAGTATTTATTCTTTCAGGAGGATTTATAAAGGAGGAAGTGACAAAAGGATTGAGTCAGGTGATTCTCTGTGAAAACGGGGAGACATCAGGCTAATCACAAAAGTCATGTACCTAGGGGAAGGGAAGCTGGAGGTAATGACACATCTAGCAGAGTTATGTGAAATTCCACGAGCACCCCCACCTCTTGTTCACAATATGGAGCAAGTGTGTCTGTTTCACGTTATAGCAATGGAAGAGAACATAGCAGTTATTTTAATCCTATTCTATTTCCAGTGATTTTGTAATTAATTGAAAGTCACAAGTATTTAATGTTCTTTTTCATTCCTACTTGGAAACTAATAAGAAGAGAATGTATTTCTTTCCTCGCAATTCACACTGTTATGCATTCTGGCCTGAACTACTGAGAGTCTCCAATAGAAAAACTGACACACCAGCAGATTTAGGAGATATGAGGGTTTCATTCATAATAGGAATCATATGGAAGACTGGCTGTCACAAATGTGAACACGAGCTTCATATCTGATGTATCATTTTTGTGTGCAAATAAATATCTCAAGTATTTTCCAAAAGAATGAAGATGAAAAGGCAAGTAAAGACCATAATTACATAAGATCCAGATGAAGATGATGGGATTCCTATGTCATTCATATGTTTTTTCCTTTTCATTCTGTTCATGGAATGACAGCAAGATCAAACCAGTCAATCCTAAAGGAAATAAATCCTAGATATTCATTGGAGGGACTGATGCTGAAGCTGAAACTCCTATACTTTGGCCACCTGATGCAAAGAGCCGACTCATTGGAAAAGACCCTGATGCTGGGAATGATTGAGGGCAGCAAGAGAAGGGGGAAACAGAAGATGAGACGATGGGGTGGCATCACCAACTCAATGGACATGAGTTTGAGCAAACTCCAGGAGATAGTGAAGGACAGGGAAGCCTGGTATGCTGCAGTCCATGGGGTTGAAAAGAGTCAGACACAACTGAGTGACTGAAAAACAATGATATCATTCATGAATTCATCTACCCAGAATTTTCCCAATATAATGGGCCTGTATAAGAAGGAGAGTGAAAAGTTCACAGGCCTGTTTTTGAACAAGCTTCTACTGAAATGTGGGCATTACTTTTTCTTGGCCAAAGACATGAGCATCAAGGGTAACTGAAAGAGAAGATGAGGGCTCAAACCTATCCTGAATCTTCTCAAGAACTGTTTTAGAATCTTCTAGATAATTACATTATGTTTTAAAACATGAAATTACAAACAGCAGAACATTTTTTGTTTTTAAAAATATTCATGATAATTAGCTGGCTAGAACAGACATTTGTAGTATTTCCTATGCTTTAGTCCTTACTCTGCAATCCCAGCAGCTCTAAGATTTCTTTCCTGCTACACTCAAAGTTACTAAGGAAAACCAGAGGACAAGTCTCAGAGAAACAGACAGGCTTTGCCAAAAATATCTTGTTCCCAGTCCTTAAACCTCTACCAAAATGGTGACCCAGTACACAGTGACTATAAACATTCCCAGCCTCCTGGAATTTGATGGTGAAACTTAGAAAACTGTATGAGTTTCAAATGGTTCTGTGCATGTTTTTTCCTTTTAAGTTAGAGAGTTTAGGAGAAAGAAACCACTGTTAGATTATAGTGAGGCTAGTGAAAATTTGGGGAGAAACTAGGTATATTTTCTTTTCAAAGCCTGGTGATTTTTTAGCTCAATGGTATTTTCCAGCAGAATCCCACAGTAAAACATTTTATAAAACATTGCTTTTAATTATGTTAAACATACCAAAATAAAACTTTAAAATGCCAGTAGTTATCCCAACAATAATGATAGAGAATTTTTAAATGTATGTAAGTACACATACACAAGCATGCATCCTCAAAACTATACTCTTAAATAGGAGACTTACAGAAATAACCTCTAGGGGCTAAGGACTATTAACTTTGTTTAAAACACATCATATTGCTTAAAGTGGCTTTTTGCTTGCTTTGAGTGTCCTGAGAGACATGCTAAGAAGTTGTTTTTAGGAGAGTGAGTAACAATTCTTTAGCAGGGTTAGTGTCTTTGTTAGTTGTTCAGCCATATCTGACTCTTTGCGACCCCATGGACTATGCCAGGCTCTTTGTGGCCTTCTCTTACAGTCCTGGCTTTCAGAATTTAGTTATGACCAACATAACTAAGAAACACTGGCTCATTATTAATTCTTTTGTCTTGAAAGCATGAGTCTTCAGGAGACAGATCTAGGACACCAAGGAAGTACTGGGCCTGTAAGTTTCAACATAAGGTGAGAAATAAGCAGTAATCAAATTTCCTACTATTTTGTCTGGAAGTTTCATTAGGGAAACAGAATGGGAAAATATATATGCTCTTCTATGCTGAAATAGTTATCCAGTCTATATAAATTGAAAATTTTGCAGTTACAGTTTTGCCACTGGATGATGCTCTTGTATTTTCAGTAAGGCAAAATCAAACTTGAATGATAGTTTATTGTCACCATAAGTCTGGCCAGAAAGTTACCAAAACTAGCATTACAATTGCAAGTTGTGCAAAGAGGGATTTTTTTTTCTTTTAAAGCAGCATTGGAAGAACTAGATGCCAGAAAGGTGAACTGAAAAACACAGAGTTCAGTTCAGTTGCTCAGTCATGTCCGACACTTTGCGACCCCATGGACTGCAGCATGTCAGGCCTGCCTATCCATTACCAACTCCCAGAGTTTACTCAAACTCATGTCCATCAAGTCAATGATACCATCCAACTATCTCATCCTCTGTTATCTGCTTCTCCTCCTGCCTTCAATCTCTCCCAGCATCAGAGTCTTTTCAAATGGGTCAGTTCTTTGCATCAGGTGGCCAAAGTATTGGAGTTTCAGCTTCAGCATCAGTCCTTCCAATGAATATTCAGGACTGATCTCCTTTAGGATGGACTGGTTGGATCTCCTTGCAGTCTAAGGGACTCTCAAGAGTCTTATGTAATAACACAGCTCAAAAGCATCAATTCTCAGTGCTCAGTTTTCTTTATAGTCCAACTCTCACATTCATACATGACTACTAGAAAAACCATAGCTTTGACTAGAAGGACATTTGTTGGCAAAGTAATGTCTCTCCTTCCAAGGAGCAAGTATTTTTTAGTTTCATGGCTAGAGTCACCATCTGCAGTGCTTTTGGAGATCCCCAAAATAAAGTCTCTCACTGTTTCCATTGCTTCCCCATCTATTTGCCATGAAGTGATGGGACCACATGCCATGCTCTTAGTTTTCTTTTTTTTTTTTTATTATTGTTTTTGCCATACATTGTCATGATATCACCATGGGTTTACATATGCTTCCCCTCCGGAACCCCCCTCCCTCCTCCCTCCCCCCCGGGAAATCTCGCTGCACCAGCCCCGAGCATCAATCCTGGGCTGGCGATTGATTAGACACATGACAATTAACATGCTTCAATGCCCTTCTCCCATATCATCCCACCCTTACCCTCATCCACAAAGTCCACGAGTCTATTCTATACATCTGCGTTCCTTTTGCTGTCTCGCATGTTGGGTTCTCGTTACTGTCTTTCTAAATTCCATATATATGTGTTAATATACTGTATTGTTGTTTTTGCTTCTGGCTTACTTTACTCTGGATAATGGGCTCCAGTTTCGTCCATCTGAGTAGAATTGCTTCAAATGAATTTTTTTTTAATGCTGAGTAATATTCCATTGTGTAGTTTTCTGAATGTTGAGTTTTAAGCCAACTTTTTCACTCTCCTCTTTCACTTTCATCAAGATACTCTTTAGTTCTTCGCTTTCTGCCATAAGGGTGGTGTCATCTGCATAGCTAAGGTTATTGATATTTCTCCCGGCAATCTTGATTCCAGCTTGTGCTGCATCCAGCCCAGTGTTTCTCATGATGTTTTCTGCACAGAAGTTAAATAAGCAGGGTGACAATACACAGCCTTGATGTACTCCTTTCCCTATTTGGAACCAGTCCGTTGTTTCATGTCCAGTTCTAACTGTTGCTTCCTCACCTGCAACAGATTTCCCAAGAGGCATGTAAGGTGGTCTGGTATTCCCAACTCTTTAAGAATTTCCATGATTTGTTGTGATCTACACAGTTAGTAGATCACAACTGTGTAGATCACAGGGCTTCCCTGGTGGCTCAGACAATAAAGTGTCTGCCTGCAATGCAGGAGACCCGGGTTTGATCCCTGGGTCAGGAAGATCCCCTGGAGAAGAAAATGGCAACCCATTCCAGTACTCTTGCCTAAAAAATTCCATGGACTGAGGAGCTTGGTAGGCTACAGTTCATGGGGTTGCAAAGAGTCAGACACGACTGAGTGACTTCACTTCACACAGTCAAAGGCTTTGGCATAGTCAATAAAGCAGAAGTAGATGTTTTTCTGGAACTCTCTTGCTTTTTCAGTGATCCAACGGATGTTGGCAATTTGATCTCTGGTTCCTCTGCCTTTTCTAAATCCAGCTTGAACATCTGGAAGTTCACGGTTCACGTACTGTTGAAGCCTGGCTTGGAGAATTTTGAGCATTACTTTGCTAGCATATGAGATGAGTACAATTGTGCAGCAGTTTGAAAAGCACTGGACCATCTCTGTTTTATTCTGATGTGTGCTGTGGTTGAGATGATGTTTTGAGCTAATAAAATATTAGTGGGTTTTGTTGCCACTGCTCCCCAAAATACTTTATGGTTCTTTGCTCTTAACATGAAAAATAGGCCATAAAGCCCACTCCTGGGCATATAGCCAGAGAAAACCATCATTTGAAAAGATACATGCACCCCAATGTTCACTGCAGCATTATTGTAAATAGCCAAGATATGCAAATAACCTAAATGTCCATCAACAGTTGAATGAATAAAGATTTAGTAAATGTATACAACGGCATTTTACTCAGTCATAACACAGAATGAAAAAAAATACCATTTTCAGCAACATAGATTGACCTAGAGATGATCATACTAAACCACACAAAGACAAATATCTGTGGAATGAACAAATGAACTTATTTAGGAAACAAACAGATTCATAGACCTTGAAAACCACTTATGGTTACCAAAGGGAAACTGTAGGGAGTAGGGATAAGTTAGGAGTTGGGATTTATATATACACACTACTATTTTTAAAGTAGATTATAAACAGGGCCCTACTGTATAGCACATGGAACTTTACTCAATATTCTGTGATAACTTATATGGGAAAAGAATCTGAAAAAAAATGGATATATGTATATGTATAACTGAATTACTTTGTTGTGCATCTGAAACTAACACAACATTGTAAATCAAATATATTCCAATAAAAAATAAAAATTAAATTAAAAAATACCATGAAATACTCTTTGCCTCAAGGAAATGTTGCTATAGCACAATTTGATAATTTAATTCATACTCTCTGCTTTTTAACCACAAATGTCAATATCTGTAACAAAGAGAGCAAAATATTTTGAGGATGCATCCTCATGGTCAGTCAGAGGACCCCTTCTCCTCCTCACTCTAGGGAACTGTACTGAGTTGTCCAGTGGAGAAGAGGGAGAGATGGAGGGGGTACACAGTATCAAATACTCATATGCTTCCGAGAAGGAGATGCTGCCTATAGCCTTGTGCTCAGCCCTTTTGGAGAGTAAAAAATAATAAACATACTCATTAGAAACTCACCAATTTCTTTCATTTTCCCCTTCATAAATACAAATGGGCAACTAAGAACCACAGTTTTATGAGAAGAATGCAGCATAAAAGAGAGAAAATAGCAAAAACAGCAAAAAGGGTCAAGAAGAGATGGAGTCGGGAGGGAGAGAGAGGGAGATTTATTTTTAGGAATTGACTCTTAATTGTGGAGCCTTGCTCATCCAAGATCTTCAGCCTAGGAGAGCAGGATAAAGATCCAGGGAAGACTTGATGTTATGGACTAAATTCAAAGACAGTATGAAGACAAAATTCCCTCTTCCTTAGGGGACCTCAGGCTTTTTTTTTCCTTAAGGCTTCCAACTGATGGAATGAGACCCACTGACAGTATGGAGGCAACCTGCTTTACTCAAGTCTATGGTTTAAATGTTAATCTCATTTAAAAACAATACCTAATAGCAACACCTAGACTAGGGTTTGAACAAATAACTGGTTACTCAGGCCTAGCCAAGTTGACACATACAATTAATGATTATCAACATTAAAACTTTCAGCAGAAGGACTTGTGAATAAATTTGAGAAAATTTGCTGGAATGTAAACAGAAGAGAAAAAAGATGGGCTATATGAAGACAAAAGAAGGACATAAGTCATCAGATTCCAAGGGATCACAAAAGAGGTAGTATGGTTGATAAAAAAATGAAAGAAGCCTGGTATCTAAAAACTACTTCTGAACTTTCAGAACATCAAAATTGAGAGAAGATTCTAAAAATTTTCAGAAGGGAAGAATCACTTCCCAAGGAACATGAATTATACTGGCATTGGTGTTGTCACTAGAAACCCCTGGATTTAATCTCCTCAAAATTTGAGGGAAAATGAGATACTTGACTTCAAATTCTATCCCCAGGCAAACTATCAATCAAATAAGAAGTCAGGAAGAAGGAATATTCAGACATATGGTGACTCTGAAAGTTTTTCTGCACATACTCTTGAGAGTTATTCTAAAATTTACTCTGGCAATTCAAGAGGATGAAAAGCAGCAAAGGAAAAGACTACCCTTTACATATATCTGAAGCAAAGAAGCTGGATTTATTACTTGCTTAGCAAGTAAGAACTGTGGATGTGGAATGAAGACTCCAAATTCAGCAAAGAGCAGACTTAATGTGGACCCTGAGGAAGGTGGAGCTGAGGGGCTGGCTCACTTCCATAGGCATGTTGAAGTGAAGCACTGCTGACTGGCTAACAGTGAGAGGTCTGAGTACTTAAATGAAGCTACCACTGATTGACTGGGATAGGTTTAAATCTGTTCTGAGGTATCCTGTCTATGACTTGAGTTTGGGGGCTAAAGAACAATCAGTATTGTCTTTTCTTCCTCATGGAGAAGAGGATATTTTATTCTTGGAACAAAGACGATGATGTGGGGTCCAGGAAAGGTAGACCCAAGCAAGAGAAATGAGAAGTTCTACCTGACAGTGGCTTCACAGATCTAGAGAACCACTTAGCTCAGTTGGATCAGGTGGCTGGTAACCTGCAGAAGTTAGGTATACAAATGCAAAGGAGAAGTGAATAAAATATGAAGTATGTTTGAGAGTTTGGGGAGAAGCATGACATAGTATAGAATCACACTTATAAGCACATACCTGGGAGCTGACGGGCTGTGCTTGAGTCCCATCTCTGCTTGTTACACATCCACTGTGTAACCTTGAGCATGCTTAACGTTACATGCTTAAGCTCTCTCTGCCTTGGCTGCTTCATCCTTACACTGACCACAGGAATTGTCTCTATCTTAGAGAGACGTTGTATGGATCACTCAATGTGTATTGTTATCTATTGCTTTGTTATAAGTTATTGCAAAATTTTGTGGCTTAAAAAATGGTAAGTATTTATTATCATTCATAGTTTCTGTGGGTCAAGAACGTGGGAGAGGCTTGGCTGGGAGACCTGACTCAAAGTTTCTGATGATCTGGCAATCAAGATTTGGGGGCTAACTATGGAAAACAGTATGGAAGTCCCTCAAAAAACTAATATTAGAGCTACATTATTATCCAGCAACCCATTCCTGGGCATATACTCAGACAAAATATAATTTGAAAAGATACATGCACCCCTATGTTCAAAGAAACACTATTTACAATAGCCAAGACATGGAAGCAACCTAAAAGTCCACTGACAGATGAATGGATAAAGAAGATATGGTGTGTGTGTGTATATATATATATATATATATATATATTACTCAGCCACAAAAAGAATGAAATAATACCATTTGTACCAACATGGATGGAGCTAGAGATCATCACACTAAGCAAAGTAAGTCAGAAAGACAAATATCCTATGATATCACTTACATGTGGAATCTAATATATTACACAAATGGACTTATCTATGAAACAGAAACAGACTCACAGGCTTGAGCGCCAAGGGGGAGGGGGTTAGGGGAGTGGAGGATTAGAAGTTTGGGATTAGCAGATGCAAACTAATATATATAGAACTGATAAACAACAAGGTCCCTACTGTGTAGCACAGGGAACTATATTCAATATCCTATGATGAACCATAATGGAAAAGAATATGAAAAAAATGTATAACTGAATCATTTTTCTGTACAGCAGAAATTAAATTGTTTTTCTGTACAGCAGCATTGAAAATCAACTAAAATTCAATAGAGTATAAAAAAGATTTTAGGGCTATACTGGCTGGCAAATTGATGCACAGAAGGCCTCTGTCCCTTTTCCTGTGGGCCTCTCCCAGTGATGCAGGTATATCCTATGATACAGTGGCTAGATTCCCCCTAGAGAAAATGATAGAGGGAAAGAGCTTGGCAGAAACTTTCCCATTTATGAGTTAGTCTCAGAATCACATAGCATTACTTCAGCCTCATTCTACTCAGTAGAATTAATTGTTTTGTCCAGTCCACATTTAAGGGAAGGAGAATACAAAGAGAGGAGGACCAATGATTTTACACATTATTTTAGAACTATGACATAACTTTGTAGAACAATCCTTGGCATAAAATAAGTAATGTATACATGTCTGATATTGTTAACACCATAATAAAAATTATTAGCCTGTTTATTAGTATATAGAAGTATATCTGACTTCCGTATGTTTATATTTTATCTAGTATTTTAAAAAACTGTCATTAATTCCGTTTTTTCAGAGGAATTTTTTATCTTTCTATGAATTCAACCATAATACCTGCAAATAAAGGGTATTTTGTTTCTTGCTTTCAGATCCTTATGTATTCTATTTATTTCTCTAGTTTTGATATACTTGACAGTACCTCCAGTATCATGCTAAAGGGAGTGGGACAATAGGTACTCTTGGTTTGTCACTGATAGTCAAGGACACACTTTCAACCTGTGATGTTGGCAGGAGGCTTTTTGTAGATATTCTTTGTTAGTTAAGAATGTTTTCTTCTGGACCTACCTTGTCAAGAATTTATTTTTTTTAAATCATGAATGGTTACTGAATTTTTTTTTTTAAGACTACTGATTTTCCTCTCTTAGAATGTAATGTGGTAAATTATGTCTTCACTTTTACCTTTCTTCATTGAATCATCCCATAGCTAAGTAGGGTCATATCCTGAGATTTCTGAGTGAAGTAGATCAGGATTCAGGGCCAAGGCAACCCTCAAAGTAGACCTTTGGTCATTTAAAAACTTTTTTAAAATTTTATAATGGAGTATAGTTGATTCGCAACATTACTTTGGTTTCAGGTGCTCAGTGAAGTGATTCAGTTATACATATATCTATTTTTTCTCAGATTCTTTTCACATACGAGTTATCACAGAACATTAAGTAGAGTTTCCTATGATATACAGTAGGTTCTTGTTGATTATCTATGTTAATTGTATCTCATTGTGTCTCTAACAAATCTGCTTGTAGAGAGCAAGTCTTGATAAGTCAGGATATGCATTTATTATAAGCATTATTTTCTAGAGTTACATTTTTTCTACTATGCATTCAGTAAAAATACTTTCTCAGTTTTGGCAGAAATAGCTCAATAAAAAGCCTTTCATGGTACACTTCTCAGGAAATGCAATAGTTAGTTGGGTCTTTAGAAAATACCAAAAAAGGAATTAAAATGGAAAAATTGCATTTTCTTTTTTAACTTATTTGAAACAATATAGACACACACACACATTCAAACAGGCAGTGACTAAACTTAAGTACTGAAACAATTTGGCTTCCTAAATTAATCTTATAGTTGAGGTATTTCACAAATATTAGTTGTTTTTGCCTTAAATAGGATCGTGTACCCATGAAAAGGAATGAGTTCTGCTTTCCCTCGGGCTCCTGTGAACACAACATAATCTCCCGGAGCCACATTAGGCTGCATTCAGTAATGCAAAAACAAAGCCGTTTTTCATGTTTCCTTCTAAAATAAATAAATATAAAAAAGAAACAGGCTTTTCTGTTTTTCCTTGGAATTGAGCCACATTGACGTTAAAGATTTTACCTTTTCCCCTATTTAACACTCCAGCAGGTAAGAATTTTGCTGATTACCAGCCAGCTGGAAAAGCAGGACTGCCTCCCCTGAAACTCACTGTCTTTCTCTTGATGCCATGCGGGACATGGCTCCTTCTCAGTCCAGCACTCTGTTCTCTGAGCAGTAGAACTGCTATCACAAGTGAATGCAGGTGTTAAATTCCAATAAATGTCAAACAAGTTGTGGATTTCACTCACTTTGCATCCTGTGTCTTTCTTAGGAGAGTGAAGGTTGGTTTAAAGAAGAAGGTGTATGGGAAATGCTGGCAAAGTCTTTGTACATATTGGCAAGTCATAAAGAAAGGCAAAGTTGGAGAGAGACAGAGTAATAATTACTACCATGCTTGGAGTACCTAGCGTGTGCCAAGCATTTATAAACATTATTTCATTTATCCTCTACCACTCTAGGGAGCAAGTATTGTTATCTCTGGATTACATATGAGAAGCTGATGCTCAGAGAAGTTAAGTAAATTTCACTTCAGTCAGTGGTTGAACTAGGATATGAACCCAATTCTCTCCAAGTCTAAACTCTGCATGGCTGCTTGCCTTAGTATTCCAAACAATGCATTTTCATTTACACCTATTGAAACTTTTACTTGAATACATTGCCAGTGCTACATACCTAAAAGTACAAACATATTTTAAGAGTCAGATATAATAATAAATGAACTAGAACAATCAGTTATTTGTGCTTTGAATAATACTGCATCCAGAACTATGTTGACAAGATGCCCTGCTCTTTAAGGTGCTATGGTAAGACAGTGTCTTGGCAACTCTCTTAAATTCAATAGGCTGTGGATTTTAATAAACATTCCCTTTAGGCAAATAAGCAATGCAATTTTTTATGGATCATTAAAAATATCATTTCAGTGTAAAAGAGCTTTCAGATCTCATAAGTTTGATTAGTTGCCATTGGTTTATGCATGAACAAATTACCAACCAATAATAAATGTACCAGGTCCATCAATTTTATTAACTTCACATGATACCACCTACATTAAAATTGCTGGAGAAATAACAGACCTCCTTTCAACAGATACATGGACAACTCGTTGTTACTTTTACAAATTTATGTTATTGAAAAAATAATTCTGCTTTTATATCTGTAAGCAATTAATTTTCTATGAATAGCTGTGAATACAAACTTTCTGAAATTCAGAGACCTATACCTTTACAGATGTGAGATATCTAGAGAAATGTGACAGTGTAATTTTATGGATTTCCAACTTTCCTCTAAGGAAGTTATAGGAAAGGAGGAGAAACTGGTAGTATCTAGAAGGATTTCTCCATATTAGTGCATCAATAATGATGAGCATGGGGTTTTTGCTTCATTTGAGAGGTAGATTGACCTTCAGTTTGAAATAAATATATATCCAATCAAAGAAGAAAATTATCATTTTATTTAATAAAGCTTCCTAACTTTTATTTCATGTACTCATTGATTTAATGAGGTATTATTTATTGATTATTGATATTATAACTTGGTCAATAAAATTGATCAAAAACTGAATTTCTCAGGATTGAGTACAGGGAGTTTTTGCTTTTATAGAAAAGGGACAGAACAGAGACATGCACAACATATAAAACATAGAAAGAATACATAAGGAGACATCCAAACTTTCTACTCAGTCTGGTTATAAGAATCTACCATCTCCATTTTTGTCTGGATTCATCAGTTGTCACAAAGTAAATACTTAGAAACCATTTAAAAAATTTAAATATATATGAAGCAAAAACTGAGTATCTCGTCTGATTTTTAACCCCACTCTGATCATTTTTACTAAGAGTATATCCATTCAGACTTTTCCCTTGCCTATAAGCACATATTTATAAAGATGTTACAAAATGATATCATATATATTTCAAATATATATATTGATGAACAACAAAGGAACAATGAAAAACCTAATAAATTAAAAAGGCAAGGTAAAAATGTGGTGAGGAGAAATACCAACATTCAGGTAACAGGAGATCAGAGAGAAGTAAAAATGGAGCAGTACAAATATTTTCTAAAATAAAAAAGATGAACAAATTAAGATGAAAAGTTTTCATAGCTGCCAAGGAGGAGAAAGAAGGAAAAATTAACACACTTAGGCAAATATTAGTGAAATCTCAGAATGTGGAGAAGAGGAGGATTTAAAGGAAGAAGAGGGGGAAAATGAAAAAAAAAGAAAAAGAAAATATTCTGAAAGCCTTTAGAGCAAAGAGGAATCACCTACAAAGAAATAAGAATTGAAACTGATGCCAGACTTCTGCATATCACTGAAAGCAAGAAGATAATAGAGCAATATTTAAATACATATAAATTGTTATTCAAATGTAAATGTCTAAAATAAATATTTTAGCATACAATGCCTCAAAAATTTGCTACAGAATGACTCACATTGAAAACTCTTTAGAAAGAAGTTCTCATACAGGAAGAAACAGAAATATTCAGGAGATATGATATAAGGTAGTCAAAAGTCTGAAAAGAATTTATATACTTTTTTTTAATGTTGAAAGCAAAGAAAGAAACTAAAGAAGTATTTCCATAATAATTCAATTAATAGTCTAGATAACATCAGCAAGATAATGGGCAGGTGGGGTATGAAAGATGATGAGAGCATGAGAAAGTTCCTGTTATGGAAAGCAATGAATGCTGGTTCAAGTCACAGTTAAAAAAGCAAGAAATAAGGGTATGAAAGCAAGAAATGTAGAAAAGGTAAAGAGAATTGAAATAAATAAAGGAAGAGAGTAAAGTCTAAAAATATCTGCAAGCACAGGAAATGTAAATGAACTAAACTCACCACTTAAGAGATTGTCAGATTAGATAAAGAAACACCCATCTATGACAGCATTTACAAAAACACAAAACCATGATGTGACCAAAAGGAGGGAGGAGGGAGGGAGGAGGGAGGGGGGTTCTGGAGGGGGAGCATATGTATACCCATGGTGATATCATGTCATTGTATGGAAAAATAATAAAAATAAATAAATAAATAAATAAATTTAAAAAAAGTAAACATGTAAAAAAAAAAGATATATCAGGCAAACATGCTTAATTACAGGAAAAGTGAGGTAGCTATTTTATCACCAGTCACACAGATTTTAAGGCAGAAGGTAGCCAGTTTATCAGGGATATCAAATGGCTATGAGCTGTATCTATTTCCCAGGTTAAATTTATACTTGTGAATTAATAAAGTATACAGATGTGCTAGCAGTTCAATTAGAATCATTTGTGGCAGAAAATAGATGGGCCAGTTTTTTGTTTTTAAGTTGCTAAGTTGTGTCTGACTCTGTTGCGACCCTACAGACCATAGCCTGCCAGGCTCCTCTGTCCATGGGATTTCCCAGGCAGGAATACTGGAGTGGGTTGCCATTTCCTTCTCCAGGGGATTGTCCCAACCCAGGGAATGAACCTGCATCTCCTGCATCGCAGGCAGATTCTTTACTGTTGAGCCACGTAGGAAGCTTGGTTAAATTTATACTTGTGAATTAATTCATGAAGATTACACATCTGCTAGAGGTTGGGTTAGAATCATCTGTGGTGGAAAATGGATGGGCCAGACTTGTTCACCATCTTGCTTGCCAATCTGCATTTTCTGGGTGAAGGAATATTTATTTTCATTTTCTTTGTGTGGGTGCCAGGGCTGGAATTTCTTTCTGTACTCAGTCAGCCATGGCAGCACATATAGCAGTAATATGTGCAGACAACACTGTTCAGACATTGTAGGTTCCTCACCAACATCATACTGAATGACTAAGCTTTAACTGGTCATTAAAGCTTAAACCAAGCTTTAATGCCACAGGATTCTATACCTGGAAAGGAAGGTCAGAAGAAAGCCTTTAGAAATCCCAATTTTTCACTACCAATGGTGATCAACTGTTATGGAGGCTTGCAGATGTCCTCATAAAGATCCTGAGAGTAAGAGACTCAGGCTACATTACCACAGCTGAGAGGAATATTGTGTACAATCTCAAGAAACAGCTAAGATGTGGGATACAGTGTGGGGAGAGTGGTCATATCCAGGAAAATCACGAGTGCGAGGGTGAGGGTCACTGTTTTTGCTGCATGAGGAGATTTATTTTTCTTTTCTAATTTGTCTGAGGTGGTTACTGCATTGGCTGAGGAGAATGTGGGCAGAGAGCGTGTGAGACCATGAGAATCTCAGATTTAATGTTGATCATTGTAATTGATATATTTCAGCAAAAACTAAGCTATTGCATTGAAAAAATATTATTGATGGAAATAACTGTGTCATATACTTTAGAGCTAACAAACTTATGTGTATTTGTTATGTCTTTCCCTAGTTATACTGTCTTAGACACATGGTAAATGCTTAAAATGTGTTTAATTTACTAACACATTACCTTTATCATAGTGAATAATCATTTTATATATTGGTAGACTATTTAAATGTATTCTTAAATAGTTTATTTCAAAATTAATTCTTATTAAACTGTACAGATTTAAAAAAATGAGAGTAACACCACAGGAAAGTTTTCAAACCACTCATGCTTCTACTCATGCTTTAGTGCTTGAAGTGTTTTAAATAATTAATTACAAAAGTATTTGGTTCTGACAAGTATCCTAGTATTAAGCAATTAACAGAAACATTAGCATATGTGAATTTTAGAAATATGCCAAATAGCAAAGCTGTTGAAACAAATTAGATGCTTTTTGTTCTCTTTTTCTGTTTTAAATGACAAACACCCACAGTTAACACAATTAAAGAATAGTCTTTAATTGTAAGCTATAAGTAAGATGAAATCACAGAAAAAGTGACTGTATGGGTAGATGTGCCTTTATATTGTGAGACTGTAATCCAGTCATGAACATAATCTCTGGTTCATGTGCCCAGTACCTGAAGAAATCAAACCAATGGATCTCAAGAAAATTCAATACATGCATGTCTCTTTGTTGCTTATTTTCTTTTGTTTAAATTTCATAGGTATTTGTATTTAAAGAAGCACTCTCAGGATATTTGTTAAGGGCAAAAGCTTATATATTCTTAGTCCAGTAAAAGACAAGCACAAGAAAGACATGAAGAAGCAAGTGGTTAAAGGGAAATCAGAAAATACACTCAGAATTTTAATAATCTTATCCTCACATTTACATTTATGACTGTGCTATGCTCAGTCATGTCTAACTCTTTGCGACCCCACAGACCCCACCAGGTTCTTCTGTCCATGGGATACTGGAGTGGGTTGCCATTTCCATCTTCAGGGCATCTTCCCAACTCATGGATTGAACTCATGTCTTTTATGTCTCCTGTATTGGCAAGCAGGTTCTTTACCACTAGCACCACCTGGGAAGCCCTATGACAGTCTAAGCCATCATTATCTCTTTCATGCTCTGCCACATCTTCTAACTGCTCCCTCACGTCTATTAATTCCACATTTACATAGTAGCAGGGTTATATTTAAAAAAGATAAGTCAGATTATATTTCTTATTCATGTCAATCCCTCAAGTGGCTTCCTCTTGTTCAGAGAATAAAAGCCCAACAAACACCACACTGTGACCTCCAAGACCTGACTCAGTCCTGTCCCTGCCCCACTGTTCCTCTGCACTGAGAGCCACACCCACTCCATGCTCCAGCTGTTCGGTCTCCTGTTCTGGTGCTGGACTAGCCAAGTATTCTTGCCTTAAGACTTCACAGCTGTTGCTTTCTCTACTAAGACAATTCTACTGATAGATCTTTGCATGGCTGACTTCTGAGCTTTCACGTCTCAATTTAAATGTCACATTTATAGAACTTTCATGACCACATAAGACAATGCATCTTTTCTCTTCCATCTCTATTCCTTTACCCAACTTTGTGCTCCTCCTAGCAACAATCACTTTCCAAAATTATCTTATTTGTGTATTTTCTCCTCTCTCCACAGTAGGTACTCAATAACATTGCTTGAAGGCGTGGATTGTGAATATTTCTGAAGACTACTTGGCTGGTACAGTGTTCAAATTTAGATCTCTTGAAGCAATATTTCCTTGCCTTCTGTAAAAAGGATTTGAAGAATATGAATACTTTCTGACTTGCTTGATTATTTCTATAATTCTATCTTCAAAGAGCAGTGTTAGACCCAAACAGTTGATCAATCAGAAACTAAAGCATACACATCTTCATGGATTACGCTTTTGGGGAACTCATAGGACCCCTTTGTGGATGAATGACTAGCAATCACTTAAATTTATCTTTATATGTATCTAAATATGGTTCATTGATGTAAAGTCAGATATTACTGTAATACTGTAGTTGATTCTGAGAATGGAGGAAAATACAGTTTATCCAACACTATTATGCTCTAGACACTACACTAGGCAGTAATCGGTACAGAGATAAAAAGAACCAAGTCCCACTATCTAAACCATACACCTAAATAAATGGCCATAGAAAAGGACACATCATGAAAAGTATGATAAAAGTACAAAAATTAATTTAAATTAAATTAATTTAATGTGGGATTTGGAAAGACTTCATGGAGAAGACAAATTTTTAAGTTCTTAAAGGATGACATGACCATACAGAAGGGAGTCAGGGAGCATGAATTTGGCTATGGACAGAACCTGACTGAAAGTTTTACTTAAAAGATGGATGATGCCCTCTTATGCTGCTGGTAGGAAAGTAAACTGGTACACCCACTATGGAGAAGACTATTGAGGTGCCTCAGAAAACTAAAAATAGAAATAACATATGATCCAGCAATCCCACTCCTGAGCACATAGCTGGAGAAAACCATAATTTGAAAAGATACATGTATCCCAATGTTCATTGCAGCACTATTTAAAATAACCAGGACATGGAAGCAACCTAACCGCCCATCAACAGGAAAATGGATAAATAAGATGTAGTGTGTGTATATATATGTATAAAGGGAATATATACATATATATGTATAAATGGAATATTACTCTGCCATAAAAATGAATGAAACTGGGTCATTTGTAGACATGTGGATGGATCTAGAGCATGTCATATAGAGTGAAATAACAAAGAAAGAGAAAAACAAATATATATATAAGTTTTATATATATATATATATATAAGTTAATAACTTACAGATGCGGAATCTGGAAAAATGGTATCAGTTCAGTTGCTCAGTTGGATCTGACTCCTTGCGATCCCCTGAATCACAGCATGCCAGGCCTCCCTGTCCATCACCAACTCCCCGAGTTTACCCAAACTCATGTCCATCGAGTTGGTGATGCCATCCAGCCATCTCATCCTCTGTCATCCCCTTCTCCTCCTGCCCTCAATCTTTCCTCAGCATCAGGGTCTTTTCCAGTGAGTCAGCTCTTCACATCAGGTGGCCAGAGTATTGGAGTTTCAGCTTCAGCATCAGTCCTTCCAATGAACACCCAGAACTGATCTCCTTTAGGATAGACTAGTTGGATCTCCTTGCAGTCCAAGAGACTCTCAAGAGTCTTCTTCAACACCACAGTTCAAAAGCATCAATTCTTTGGCGCTCAGCTTTCTTTATAGTCTAACTCTCACATCCATACATGACCACTGGAAAAACCATAGCCTTGACTAGATGAAACTTTGTTGGCAAAGTAATGTCTCTGATTTTTAATATGCTGTCTAGGTTGGTCATAACTTTCCTTCTAAAGAGTAAGCATCTTTTAATTTTATGAAAAATGTTATAGATGACCTAATTTGCAAAACAGAAACAGAGACATAGATGTAGAGAACAAATATATGAATAACAAAGAGTAAGGAGAGATGGATGGGATGAACTGGGAAAATTGGGCGTGGTATAAATACATTATTGATACTATGTATAAAATGGATAACTAATGAGAACCTACTATATAGCACAGGGAACTCTACTCAGTGCTCCTGGTGACCTGAATGTGAAGGAAATCCAAAAAAGAGAAGATATATGTATACATATAGCTGATTCACCATGCTGTACAGTAGAAATATAACATTGTGAAGCCATTATAGTTCAAAAAGTTAATTAAAAATAAAGTTAAGTATGCTTCTGAAAGACCATATGGTTTATCCTCAGAAGAACAAAGCTTTGTAAAGACTCATGCCCATTAACTGACACTTCCCTAAGTCTCCTTATCCCTGACTTCTTGAAGCCATTAATCTGCTTTCTGTCTTTACGAATTTGCCTGTTCTAGACACTTCATATAAACTGAACTATACAATAAGTGGACTTTTGTGTCTGGCTTATTTCACTTGGCATATTATATTCAAGGTTGATCCATGTTGTTGCAGCGTATCACCAATTCATTCCTTTCTATGACTGAATAATATTCCATGGTGTCCATCCACTTTGTTGTTTAGTTGATAAGCCATGTCCAGCTCTTTTGCAACCCATGGACCATAGCCCACAAAGCTCCTCTGTCCATGAAATTTCCCAGACAAGAATTCTGGAGTGGCTTGCCATTTATCTGCTTACCAGTTGATTAATATTTCTGTTGCTTCCATTTTTGGCTATTATAAAAAATTCTTCTATGAACATTCATGTACAAGTTTTTGTTTGAAGAATTGTTTTCAGTTCAGTTGGATCACTGAAGTGGAACTGTTGTGTTATATGATAATTCTATGTTTGTTTTAAGGAACTGCTCAACTACTTTCCATATTGGCTGGACCAGTATATATATTCCCACTAGCAAAGTATGAAGGTGCCAATTTCTCTTCATCCTCAACAACACTTATTTTCCATTTTATTACTATTAATATTATTTCCTTCATAGTGGGTATGAAGTTCTCTATCATTGTGATTTTGATTTGCATTTTCCCAATTACTAACCATGCTGAGCTTCTTTTCATGTCCTGATGGGTCATTATATAACTTCTTCAGAAAAATGTCTATTCTAGTCCCTTTGGATATTAGACATTATTAGATATATGATTTGCACATATTTTCTCTCATTCAGTGGTTTGTCTTTTCACTTTATTGTGTCCTTTGATACACAGGCTTTTAATTTTGATGATGTACATTTTACCTATATTTTTCTTTTGCCATTTGTACTTTTGAGGTCATATCTAAGAATCTGTTGCTCAGTCTAAGGTATTAAGGCTTATCCCAGTGTTTTCTTCTAAGAGTTTTATAGGTTTAGCTCTTGCATATGAATCTTTATCCATTTTCAGTTGTGTTTTATATATGGTATGAGGTAAGAGTCTAGGATCATTCTTTTACATGTGGTTATTCAGTTGTTCCAGCACTGTATGTTAAAGACTACTCTTTTCCAATTGAATGGTCTTGGCACATTTGTTGAAAATTAATTGACCATAGACATATGAGTTTATTTCTGGGCTCTCAACTCTATTCCATTGGTCTGTATGTCTATCCTTGCCAATACCACATTATTTTGATTACTATAGCTCTGAAGCAAGTTTTGAAATGAAGTGAAAGTCTTCTAATTTTGTGCTTCTTTTTTAAGATAGTCTTGGCTATTTTGAGCCTCATGTTACTCAGTATGAATTTTAGAATTAGCTTGTCCACTTTAGCAAAAAGGGAATTTGAATTTTAATACGCATGGCATAGAATCTGTATATCAACTTGGGAACCTTGCCACCTTAACATTAAATCTTTTAGTCCATAAACACAGGGTATCATTTCATTTATTTAGAATTTTTAAAATGTCTTTTTTTTCTAGCAATTATTACCCAGCATTCTCTTGCAAGCTTTTCAGTTTGTCTAGTATTTGCCCTGTTATTTCTTGCCCCAGGTGGCAGCTGCTAATTCATTGCCTTTAAAAGGTTTTGGCAGTGTCCCCTGAGTAGCCAACTCAGCTCATAGGTTTTTATGAGTTAGGCAAAATAAAAACAAATCCTTTGAGCTAGTCCTTCAGAGAGCCACCAGATACGTCAAGACAAACAGCCAAAATTCTTTGAGAATAAGTTCTGTTATGCTCCCCCTTATACCAGGAACCTGGTAAAGAATGTAGCTTATTGTCTCCAAGGCTGTCTCTGAGCTGGGGAGTGAGGCATGGGGACAGAGTAAGTTGTCATGTGTCTAATCAATCGCCAGCCCAGGATCAATGCTCGGGACTGGTGCAGCGAGATTTCCCGGGGGGGGAGGGAGGAGGGAGGGGGGACCCGAGGGGAAGCATATGTAAACCCATGGTGATATCATAACAATGTATGGCTAAAACAATAATTAAAAAAAAAAAAGAAACAATAAAAAAAAAATAAATAAAATGTCTCAAAGCTCTCTTACTGACACTCAGATAATTTTCTCTTGATTAAGCACTCACCTAGTTGCTATAGTCTCCAGAATTCTGATAATGCTGATGCTGACAGCCCTTGCCAGTTTATTCACTGCTTTTGAGAAGGGATAAGCTCTGGAGGTCCCTACTCCTCCAGGATCCCTGGTATCACTCTGAGACTTAAGTTTTTACTAAGGTAACAAGTAACCCCCAGATTTCAGTAAATCAATACCACAAAGGTTTATTTCTTGCTCATGACTGTGTCCCTGTGCACATGCTGTGGCTATGCTTCACATCTACCTCTATCTCAATACTCAGCATGACAAAGAGCCAGAATCTGGAGCTGTGCCAAGAGCTATGGCCGAGGAAAAGAGAATGTGTCACATCATCCATTCACTACTAAAGCTTCCACCTGAAAGGGACCCACTGACATTTCACTGTAATTTCTTTCAAAGTAATCTGGATGGCCATACCATGCCTAACTTCAACAAGGGTGGTAAAGTACACTCCTAGCAGGTGACTCAGAGGAGGAAGAACTGAGCATTTGTGAACAGCATTAATCATGCAAAGTAGATTTGAAGAGGCTCCTATTAAAGTTATAGTCAAGAATATTTATATTAAAGAGTTTTGAGCCTCACAGTTAAGTAAATAGTGAGGTAAGTTACTATAGTATGGGAGGTGAAGACTACATGGGGGCCCTGAGAATACGTAAAACATTTGGAACAGGTGTTATATGTAGGTAATTTGATACAATGGGAATTTAAAAATGAAAGGAGTTGTTGAGCAGTGCTGAAGCCCAGTTGAAGTTAGCTATGTATTCATAGCTATGCATCTAATCATTGTGGAATAGTTTCCAGTAATACTTCAAAGCTCAAGACAAGCAAGATATATAGAGCAGTATAGGATGATCAACAATATAACACACCACTAAAATAGAAGCAAAGGCCATACATGAATTTGGATAATTTGTGCTAATTTGAGATGCATTTTTTTTCCTCACTGGCTCATATAACATCTTGGACAGTTCAACCTCATTTATTCTACTTTGAATAAATCATAATGTAATGGGGTGAAACCTATGAGGAAAGACTTGCTTGTGGCTTGGCTGGATGACCTGCCCATGAAATACTGTTGACAAGGCATAATTCTTGGCTTCCAGCAAGGATATCTAAAATGTTTATTCTCTTAAAAATGCATATGTGACAGTTTCTATTGTTTCATCTTCAAAAGTTTACAAAATAAACTTTGTTTGGGAAATAAAAGGAATGATAAAAAGAAGTGATTATTTTTGGATTGAAGAGCAAAATATAAAAGATTTGAAAATTTGGTGACTGAGTAATCTATCTGCACTGAGGGTGAGAAGAGACAATTAGATTTTATGGAACAAAACTAACTCCTTTGAAACAGTGGATCAGATGCTAGGATCAAGGTTAAATATGGACCCAAGAGGGACCATTCTAATGACTGAAAGCTCTGGTTAAAGGCTGAGAGATTGAGTGTTTAAAGTAGAGGAAGCATACTAGCTGATGGTAAAACTAAATCCAAACCCTACAGAACATAAACAGCTGCTTAACATTTCACCCTCAGTGCTACCCTTGATGTGACTTAATATTACAAGATTAAGTGGGGGAATGTGCTTAAGTGTTCTATAAAACCACCAGCCTTGTTCACCCATCTGCAAAGTTTAGCCATATCACTTTCTCCTGGGTAAAACTATGAATGAGTAGAGGCAACTGAAAGAGTAACTGCCTTCATAAAAGGCTTTTAACAGAGCCATGTAAGAAGTTTACAACATTTATAGTGGAGAAGCTTGACAAAGTAGTTGATAGCCATTTGTCCTGAATTCCTTAAATTTCATCCAATAGATAGGATGAGCTTATAAATCCAATGAAACTTTCCTAAGTCCTATAAAGGATAAGAAACACATTAGCCACACAGAGGGAGCACACAGCTAAATTACACGTGGTCACTATCCTAATGAAGCCTATAATATAGTAAAATTTAAAGAAATAGGTATAGGGGGGAAAGAGATCAAGATGGCAGAATAGGAGAATGCAGAACTAACTCACGTGCCCCCATGAACAGATCAAAAATACATCTATAGGTGGAACAGTTCTCACTGAAAACTAACTGAAGAATGGCAGATTCTTATACAACCATAACTGTAAGAAAGATCCATATAGAATTGAGTAGAAAGAGAAGAGAAACAATCAGGTTGAGACCTGATGTTGAATTTATAAAAAAAAAAAATTCTACATCAAAGACATAAAGAAGAACCATGAGATGATAGGAGGGGTGCACTCATGACATAATAAAAAACAATGTTGGGGAGGTGAGTAAAAATGCAGATTTTTTTTTTTTTAAGAATGCGTTTGAACTTGTGACTACCAGTTTAAAATAAGTAGATATCATTACTAGTTAACATACAGAAACCCCATGGTAACCACAAATAAGAAACAAAAAACAGATTCACTAAAACTTTAGAGAATGGGACACAAGCATAACACTAAAGGAAATGATCAAAGTACCAGGAAAGAAACTAAAACAGGAAAAGAGTAGAAAAGAGCTACAAAAATAACCAGGAAACAAATAACAAAATGACAATAAGTATGTATATAGCGATATCTTTCAATGTCAGTAGGCTAAATATTTCAGTCTAAAGGCATAGGGTGACCAATTAGATTGAAAACAACCCATCTATATGCTGCTTACAAGAGACTGACTTCAGGCCTAAAGATACACACAGACTGAAAGGGAGGGGATGAAAACAATGTTTCGCACCAACGAAAGGACAAGAGAGGGGGTGGTAATACTCATATAAGACAAAATAGACCTTAAAACAATGGCTTTAACAAAAGATGAAGGGAATCATATAATGAGAAATGGATCAGTATAAGAAGAGAATTATTTCTTCCATTAACATATACACACCTTATAGAGGAAAACCTAAAAGTATAATACAAACATTAATGGACATAAAGAGAGAAATTGAAATAAGACAATAATAGTAGAGGACTTTCACTCCCCACTGACATCAATGGACAGATCATCCTGACAGAAAATCTACAAGGAAACAGTGGTCTTCTATAACACATTCGACCAGTTAGACTTAATAGATATTTATAGAACATTACAGACAAAAATGTATAGAATACACATTCTTTTCAATTGCACATGAAATGTTCTTCAGGACAGATCATATACTAGGGTACAAAAACTTCTCAACAGATTTAAGAGGACAGAAATTATATCAAGCATTTTTTCTGATTATAGCAGTATGAAGCTAGAAATAAATTACAGGAAGAAAAATAAAAATACATGGAAGTTAAGCAACATACTACTAAAAAGAAATCAATGAGTGAATGAAGAAATTAAAAAATGAGGAAATCAGAAAATATCTTGAGACAAATGAAAATGGAAACAAAAAACTCCAAAATTTATGAGATACAGCAAAACAAGCCCTGAGAGAGAAATTTATAGTGATATAGGCCTACTTCAAGAAACAAATGACAACAGATTCCAAAGTCAGCAGAAGAAAGAGAACAATAAAGATCAGAGAGGAAATAATAAAATAGAGACATTAAAAAAATTAAAAAATTGATGAAATTAAGCTGTTTTTCTGAAAAGATAAATCATATGAAAATACTATAAAAAGGAATATGCCAACAAATTGGACAATCTAGAGTAACAGACAAATTTCTAGAAACATACAACCTCTGAAGTTTGTATGAATCAGGAAGAAATAGACAAACTGAATATACCAACTAGTAGTGAAATTGAACTTGTAATCAAAATTTCCAGCAAACTGAAGTCCAGGACTAGACATATTTACAGGGAAATTCTACTAAAATTATAAAGAAGGGCTAATAACTATCTTTCTCAAACTATTCCAAAAAAATTATAGAGGAGGGAAACTCCAAAATTCAGTCTACCAGGCCACTATTCCTCAGAGTCTCAAACAAGAAAGATATTTCAAAAACAAAAAAATTACAGGCCAAAACATCTGATGAATATAGATGTAAAACTCCTCAACAAAATATTAGCAAATCAAATCCAACAATATATAAAAAGAATAGTATATCATGATCAAGAGGGAGTTATTCCAGGGATGCAAGAATGGTTCCATATCTGATCAATCAATATGTTACATCACAGTAACTAAAGGAAGGATAAAAATCACATGGTCATCTCAAGAGACACAAAAGAAGCATTTGACAAAATTTAACATCCATTCATGATAAAAACTCTCATAAAGTGGGTATATAGGGAACATAACTCAATGTAAGAAAAGTCATTTATGACAATAACACAGGCAACATAATATTCAGTAGTGAAAAGCTGAAAAGACTTTCCTCTAAATTCAAGAAAAATCAAGGGTATACACTCTTGCCACTTCTATTTAACATAGTATTCAAAGCTCTAAAGATAACAAAAAAATAAGAACAGGAGTATCCAGATTAGAAAGAAAGAAGTAAAACTGTCAGTATTTGCAGATGGCATAACACCATACATAGAAAACCCCAAAATTTCCACCAAAATTATTAGAACTAATAAATGAATTCAAAAAAAGTTGCAAGATTAATACACAGAAATCTGTTGCTTTTCTATATACTGACATTGAGTTCATTTCTCAGATGGAGAAAGCAAAAGAACAATCTTGCTAAAAATCACATCAAAAAAAATAAAATACCTAGGAGCAAATTTAATTAAGAAGTGGAAGACATATATTCTGAAAATTATAAAACAATGAAAATGATACAAATAAATGTAAAATTATGCCATGTTCATTGACTGGAAGAAATGATACTGTTGAATTTGAGCTAAATTTGACTTTGATGGCTTAAGGCAAGTAGGAATCTTTAGTGGTGCCTATAATAGAAACAGAAGAATTAAAAGAATGAAGGACCAGGAAGAAGGAAACATTATCTTGTCTCTAATCCCAGATACACTGAGCAATTCATCTAAATTCTCTGGGTCTCCCTGAATTTCTCTTGTAAATTAAGGAAATTAGGATTAGGAAATAACTGCTTATTAACCATATAGCTCCATGAGTTGATATTTTGGGGAAAGAAGATGAATTCATTTTGAGATATCTTTGGTTTGAAATACTTGTGGAGTATCCATTAGATATGTCAAGCATTCCAATAAAACTCAGAATTTAGAATTAGAAAACATGGGAGTGCAGACCACTTAAAATGTGTTCAAGACCATTCAGACCCTATTTTAGTGTGTGTGAAATAGTGTGGAAAACTATTCTTTTGGCAGAAATTGTGTACCTCTGAGTTGCATCCAAAAGTGTATTTCTTTTGGAGAAAAATGATGCAAATGTGCTAAACTGTGTTTGAGTTAGAAGCAGGTGAAAAAGTATCTTTTACTATTGTTAAAGGATCTAAAATTCCTTTTGGTTCATTGGCTTATAGTGAGAGTTTAAAAGTTGAAACTTCACAGGTGTCAAGTTATCACTGAGGAATTTATTACTTATTAATAAAATCACTGTTACCATTGAAAACAATCTTGCACAGAAAGCAAGGTCATTTTCTAAAACTGCCTCAAGTGGAACAATAAAAGCTCAATTTCTCTGAACTTTACTGAGGTGAATGGATCAGCAGATAGGGAGGAGTAATAGGAGGGGCATGAATAGGGAAACATGATAAAACTGACAAAATATAGTCTTCATTTTTACACTCTTCTATGTTTATTAAAGAGGAAATAAGAAGCAACTACTTGAAACTGCTCAGTGTTTAGGTTTTGGACCTAAGGACAGAGAGGCCAAGAATTGAAAAATGAAAATAGTTTTCTTTTCACTGTGGTGCACATTCTTCAGCAGTTCATTTAATAGCCTTTAGGGAATGGTGTAAGCATGAGGAGCACACATCTAGCACTTCTTAACTTTTTTGTAATTGCATTTAGAAGTATAATTTGTTTGTACACATGTGTCTTCAGGTCAGTGTGTGAATACATGGATTTAATTTGGAAGGTCGCATCTTTCACAGATGACATGATGGAGAGACCAGCCTCCTCGTCGAACTACTGTATATGTCAACAGTTCACATAACTCAGAGGGAACAGTCTCTACAGATTGAGAGTTATGGAGAAATTCACAAGGTCTGTCTGTGTTAATCTGGTAATTTAGAATATCATTCAGATTTTACTTCTATCTCTTTGCAGTAGCTAGGCAGCCTCTAAAATGGCCCTAAATGACCCTCACCTCCTGGAATTCATTACCTTGTATAATCTTCTCTCCTCGAGGGCAGGTTGGCTACCCCGTCTAACAAAAAGAATACTGCAAAAGTGATGAATGATTAGGTGACCATGAAAGACTGTGACTTCAGCCTCAGGCCCACACCTAGTCTTTCCAGTCTTCTCTCAAGAATGTCAGCTGCCATACTGTGAACTGTCCAAAGGAGAAGCCTATGTGGCAACATCTGTAGCCAACAGCCAGCGAGAGCCTGATGCCTGCCAACACAGCCATGTGAGTGAGATTGGGAGTGGATCCTTCCCCAGTGGAGCCCTGAAATGATGCCGGCCGCTGCTGATGCCTTGACTGCAGCCTCATGAAAGGCACTGAGCCAGAAGGCACCCAGTGTAATCACGCCTGGACTCCTGGTTCAAAGAAACTGGGGTATAGTAAATGTGTATTATTTTAAACCACTGTTTTGGAATAATTTTTTACACAAAAATATAAACTAATACATTTTCTTATTACAGAATACTTGTGAATCGACCAACAGCAAGTTAGAGGGTTTTTTTTTTAAGTCAAATATGCTTCTGGAAGACCATAACCATGAACCATGGTTTATTCCCAGAAGAGCAAGGCTTTGTAAAGACTCTATATTAAATAGGTTTAGTGATACAGATTTTTTCTTTTATAGAGTAGACATTACTCCTCTTGATGAGGTCCAGTATTCTTGCCTGGAAAATCCCATGGACAGAGGAGCCTGGTGGGCTACAGTCCATGGGGTCACAAGATTCAGACATGACTTGGCAACTAAACCACCACCACTACATTCTATCTCCTAGAGAGAGAATCCTTAGGAGTCTTGCAGGATCTTTGTAAATACTACATGCTATACCATTTATTCTACATTTCTTTCCTATTGTTTTAACTGAGTATACAAATATGATATTGTATGTTGCTGTTTTGTTGTCCAGTCCCCAAATCATGTCCAACTCTTCATAACTCCACTGACTGCAATGTGCCTTCACTGTCTCTTGGAGTTTGCTCATATTCATGTCCACTGAGTCAGTGATGCTATGAATATTGTATACATTGGGTACAATATTCATAGTATACTATATACTAATCTTGGAGAAGGCAATGGCACTCCACTCCAGTACTCTTGCCTGGAAAATCCCATGGACGGAGGAGCCTGGTAGGCTGCAGTCCATGGGGTCACTAGGAGTCACTTTCACTTTTCACTTTCATGCATTGGAGAAGGAAATGGCAACCCACTCCAGTGTTCTTGCCTGGAGAATCCCAGGGACGGGGGAGCCTGGTGGGCTGCTGTCTATGGGGTCACACAGAGTTGGACACGACTGAAGTGACTTAGCAGCAGCAGCATATACTAATCTATTTTGCTGTAATCAGGATGCCTCCTCCACTTAGATATTCATGGCCTAAGTCATTTGCTGGTAACACTGAATACTCAAAACTGTAAATTTCAGTTTAGTTTTCTACTGAAATTATTTGTCATCTTATTAGATTGATGCAAAAGTAATTGCGGTTTTGCACTGTTGAACTTTGTTGCTATTAGAATACATTCTTAAGTAAATGTAGTTATGTTATACATCGTTTTAATGCACATTTCTTGCTTTATATTTTTGCTATTGACTTATTTTACTTGCTGTGAATTTTATATTTATTTGGACTAGGGAAATGATGTTATAAAAAAGCAAATTCAAGTGATTTTCTTATTCAAGTTCAAAATGGGATGTAAAGGAGCAGAGACAACTTCCAACATCAACGATGCATTTGGCTCAGGAACTGCTAATAAATGTAAAGTACAGTGGTGGTTCAAGAATTTTTGCAAAAAAGATGAAAGCCTTGAAGACAAGAACACAGTGGCTGGCTATCAAAAGTTGACCAATTGAGAGGATCATCGAAACTGATCCTTTTACAACTATGGAAGTTGTTGAAGAAGTCTGCATTGACCATTCTACAGTCATTCAGTGTTTGAAGCAAATCAGAAAGGTGAAAAAGCTCAATAAGGGAGTGCATCATGAGGTGTTAAAAAAATCAGAAAAACTGTCATTTTGAAATGTCTTTTCTTATTATATGCAACAACAAATAATTTCTCTATCGGATTATGATGTATGATGAAAAGTGAATTTTATACAATAACCAGCAATGACCACTTCAGTGGTTGGACTGAGAAGAAGCTCCAAGCACTTCCCAAAGCCAGACTGCACCCCAAAAAAGGTCATGGTCACTGTTTGGTGGTCTGCTGCCCGTCTGATCCACTACAGCTTTCTGAATCCCAGTGAAACCATTACAATTGATAAGTGTACTCAGTGAATTGATGAGGGGCACCAAAAACTGCAATGCCAGCAGCGATGGTCAATAAAATGAACCCAATTCTTCTCCAAGACAATGCCCGCCCACATGTAACACAACCAACAGTTCAAAAGTTGAATGAATTGGACTACAAAGTTTTGCCTCATCTGCCATATTCACCCAACCTCTAGCCAACTGACTACCTTTTCTTCAAGCATCACGACAACTTTTTGCTGGGAAGATGCTTCCACACCCAGTTGGAGGCAGAAAATGCTTTCCAAGATATCATGGAATCATGAAGCATGAATTTTTGTGCTACAGGAGTAAACAAACTTATTTCTTATTGGAAAAAATGTGTTGATTGTAATCGTTCCTATTTTGATTAATAAAGACATGTCTGAACTTGGTATAATGATTTAAAATTCACAGTCTGAAACCACAACTACTTTTCAGGACCTAATATTTATACTTGAATCCTTGCCTAATTTCCTTCAAATTGTACACTTGGTTTCTTCTGCAAATCTTGTAATTATCACAATGATAGATCTGATAACTCACATCCATAAAGGTAAGTGAAATTTAAGCTTTTAGGTAGCAATCTTCAAAGGAGGTTATAAATATACTCATGTTCTTGATGACAGTGAAAGAGGAAAGTGAAAAAGCTGGCTTAAAGCTCAACATTCGAAAAACTAAGATCATGGCATACAGTCTTATTACTTCATGGCAAAAAAAAATGGGGAAAGAGTGGGAAAAGTGGCAGATTTTATTTTCTTAGGCTCCAAAATCACTGCAGATGGTAAATGCAGCCATGGAATTAAAAGATGCTTGCTCCTTGGGAGAAAAGCTATGATCAACTTAGACAGCATATTAAAAGTCAGGGACATCTCTTTGCCAACAAAGATCCAAATAGTCAAAGCTATGGTGTTTCTAGAAGTCAGGTATGAATATGAGAATTGGACCATAAAGAAGGCTGAGTGCTGAAGAATGGTTGATTTTGAATTGCGGTGCTGGAGAAGACTCTTGAGAGTCCCTTGGACTGCAAGGAGACCTAACCAGTCAATCCTAAAGGAAATCAGTCCTGATTATTAACTGGACATTCTGATGCTAAAGCTGAAACTCCAATACTTTGGCCACCTGATGCGAAGAGCTAACTCATTTGAAAAGACCCTGATGCTGGGAAAGATTGAGGGCAGGAGAAGTGGGCAACAGAGGTTGAGAGGTTGGATGACATCACTGACTCAATAAACGTGAGTTTAATCAAACTCTGGGAGGTAGTTAAAGACAGGGAAGCCTGGCATGCTGCAGTTCATGGGGTCACAAATAGTCGGACATGACTTAGCCACTGAACGAAAATAACAACACTAAACATTGAACTTGTGCTGATTACTGGGCCTCATTTCTTGGAGCATACTATGGATAAATATTTATAATAACTTTTAGAATTTTCTTATGAGTGTTGCAACTATAGTGCATAGTGTTTTTGCATTAAAAGATGAATTTGTTAAATATTTGCATGAAGTCCACAATTTTGAGAAAACTGCTTTGGTCTATCAAAATTTTTCATATATCAGAAGTCTCAGAAAACAATAGTATCCTGGGCTATTTGATGTCTGGCAATCTGCAAATGGAACATGATAAATTCTTAAGTGTAATATAGCATGCTGCCTTCCCTTGCTCTCCTTTGCCAATCTGAATAAAGAAAACAGGGATGAAATTGGTAGAAAGGAAACAGAGTAGATAAGAACTTTTGCTAAATATGTACACACTTTCAATACTCTTTCAAGAACTAAGGTAATCTCTTATGAAGACTTTCTTGTTTTCTTCAGTCAAAAGCTATATGAAATCCTTAGCATTTTCTTGACATCTCCAAGTTAGCCCTTCTTGTAGTGAATTATAATTTTAGGTGAATATATTATTATTACTTCCCTACTTTATTATGCACCATCCCCATCCCCCCTTGCTGCCCACATCAAACACCACACTCTTCAAGGCAAAAATTGTATCATTCTTGCTTTTATCTCAGCTCCTACCCCAACCATAATGCCTGGCATGGGGTGAGTACTCTAGACATCTTTTTTGAATAAAAAAGAGAATGAATAGGACTTTTCCTTCTTCCTTTTGAGTATCAGCATGTCAAGAGAACTTCAGATTTCACATACATTGATTTAATGTACCTACTAGGCAATCTATTTCTGGAAAATATTCTGTGTATCTAGTATGTCCATGTGTTGAGATAGGAAAAGTTACACAAAGCCAGAAGATGCATGTCCTATTTTCAAGGATCTTGCCATCTGATTAGCAACTATGATATTTTAAATGAAAAGCTAGGTTTTTATCTGTCACTTAGGTACCTAATAGGATATGGTATGACGGAGCAAATAAATACTTATGCTATCCATTAGTGAGAGAGGCTCCTGCTGTCCATTTTAACCAAAAAATTGCAGTGATTTTCCATATGTGCTTCTTTTATTTTCTCTTGGTACAAAGTTCCAGTAAACATACAAAACCTCTTTGAAGAAAAAAAAAAAAGAAATGAAATTTATGTAGAAATTTATTTAATCCTAAGTGATCGGAGACAAAACACTCTTTCACCTAACTCAAACCACATAAAGGACTTTCAAAAACATTTGAGCATTCCTGGGCTCCATTCCCTCCACATATCCTACTAGCCAGACAAGGAAGTGCTGCGTTCCCTATGTGAAATCTCTTCTGTTGGACAATTAGTTCCACGTCTTGGGATCTCATTTCCTAAGGTCCTGCCAGTGACCTTCTCTTAAAAACCATTAATTCTTGTGAGATTCTGGCCAGGTGAAGTTTGGTCTGGCTTCTGGACAAAGGTGATCCTGGGCAGTCCTGCAAAGCCTAGAGCAGTATTACACATTGCGTTGGAGTCGGAACATTTTTGGCCCTCCAGTGACTGGCTCAGGAAGGTAAAATGACTGGATGAAGCATTGCTGTGTAAGTCATAACTCTATAATCACAGTTGTGTGTGTGTGTGTGTGTTTTAAAAAGTATTTGGCTTTGGGGTGGCAGGCAAAGTGGTAAACCCTTTCAGAGAGTTTTTGTGACACTTTCCAGGGTTATTTATACTTGATGAAATGGTGAGTTCAGCTAAATGAATGGTTCCCCATTAATACACCCAAGCTCCATCTAAAATCAAATGAAACTATAATACCTATGCCTCTGCCTTCTTTCCCTGAACAGTTGGAGTTTTATATGGTTACCTTGAAATTCCTCTGGCCTTTCCCTTACAATAATCAACCAGACTAAGAATGGCACTTTGTTCCAGGGAAAAGGAAAGGTCAGAGAATGAGGAGCATTTTGACTATCAGCTAAGAATCTCTATTTTTCTTCACTTTACCTATTACCTTCCAATATGTCTACCTGTCTAACAAAGGAAAGAGACACATTTTAAAAGGTATACATTGGTGATGTACTGACCTGTGGGCTTTGCTGTTTATTGGTGGAGTGGGAATTTAAAGGAAGAGAAAGAGGGTCCAAAATGGAAAGCAATGATGCTAAATGAAATAAAGGAATAAGTAGCACTAAGTTTAAGAAGAATGTGTGCTTGTTTAGGGGGGCTTTTTAAATGTATTTATTGCAAAAGACTATTTCTTGATGACTCTGTATATATGGGAGAAGCACTATTTCACACGTGTGCTGTGCTGAGTCGCTCAGTTGTTTTCAACTCTTTGTGACCTCGTGAACCGTAGCCCTCCAGGCTCCTCTTTCCCTGGGGATTCTCCAGGCTAGAATACTGGAGTGGGTTGCCATGCCCTCCTCCAGGGATCAAACCCAGGTCTCCTGCATTGCAGGAGGATTCTTTACTGTCTGAGCCACCAGGGAAGCCCTTCACATATGTAGATGCTCTATTTTATTTACTGAGTGGATTAGTTACTCTTCCCTGAGAATAATTCAGAGAGGCACTGGAGGACTAGGCCTGATTCTTATTCTCCCCTGAGATTTAGACCCTTTTTGTGGTAGATTTTCAAATCCGTATCAGTCAACTCTGGCCTCACTGTGGGAGTGGGCTGGTCTCCTGATTATTCTCTGAACAAGGGTAGTCCTGAGTGGTGCTTTGGGGCTCCCCTGGAATGACGTTCATGCCTGAGATGGGCTCCAAGATTCTAGGACCCTCAGTGGTCACAGCGTCATGATGCACTCCTCACCATTTCTCTTTATTTCTGGTCTCAGTCCAGGCAGGGATTCTGGCGTAGCTCACTTATGTCTTGCTGAAACTCTTGTCATGCTGAATTTCCAGAGGAGAAGCACTTGCTTACTCTGTGAGAAACTATTGCTATCACTACTACTTCTGCTTGCTAATACCATCTATTCCATGCCAATTTTTAATAAATGTGAATAATCTTCACAACCAAGATCAATGTTCTCATCTCTTCTAACACATTAGAAAATTGAGGCTCTATGGAAATAAGTAATTTGCCAATGGTATTAACTAGCTGGTAAGAGGTAGAATCATAATTGAACCCTGGCTTTTCCATGTTAAAACTCAACGCTTATATATATGTATATATATATATACATATACATGAAAAGTGAAAGTGAAGTCGCTCAGTCGTGTCCAGCTCTTTGCTACTCCATGGACTGTAGCCCACCAGGCTCCTCTGTCCATGGGACTTTCCAGGCAAGAATACTGGAGTGGGTTGCCATTTCCTTCTCCAGGAGATCTTTCCAACCCAGGTATTGACCCCAGGTCTCCCGCGTTGTAGGCAGATGCTTTAACCATCTGAGCCACCAGGGAAGTCAATACACACACACACACACACACACACACACACACACACACACACACATATATTACTCTAAAGTCATAAATTAGTTGGTAAATGAATTATTAACCACTGAGTTTGCTTGACACATTATTGACCAGAGATGTATTAATTCCAGAGGCATTAGTTTCTGCAACAATCTCCTGGTCAATAGTGTGTTAATTATAAGCTCACAACTTAAAATTTTATCTTTTTATAACTTGAAATGTCTTAAATAAATATATATTTTATATACGAAAAAAGTGAAAGTGTTAATCACTTAGTCATGTCCAACTCTTTGCAACCCCATGGAATGTAGCCCACCAGGCTCCTCTGTCCATGGAATTCTCCAGGCAAGAATACTGGAGTGGGTTGCATTCCCTCCACAGGGGATCTTCCCAACCCAGGTCTCCTGCATTGCAGGCAGATTTTTTTTTACTTTCTGAGCCATCAGGGAAGACCATACATTTTATATATGGTCCATAACAATTCAACTCATCAAGCATATTTTGAGTGCCAAGGATGTGCTCTGTTGTTTTAACATTGGGATTGGAGCAATGAGCCAAAAAAATTCGGTTTCTGATCTCATGGTAATATTTGTTTTTGTCTTCTAGTGAGGGGAGACATGAAATAAATAATTTCTTAAAAAGTCAATGCACAGTTGATGATAAAATCATTGAAAAAAAATGAAGCAAACTAAGGGTGATAGATAATGTGAGGTATGGTTAGGGGGTTGTGCTACTTTCAAATAGGACAGAAAGAACTGCCTTTTGATAAGATAACAGTTGAAAAAAAGACTAGAAGGAAGTGATAGAGTGAGCCATGTGGCTGTCTGGTAGAGGAGCATTCCAATATAGGGAGCCCCAGGTGCAGAGGTGTTAAGGTGGAATTGGCTTGATGAGTTTCAAAAGTTGCAGGGAAGCAAGTCTACCTAGAGCAGAGAGTGAGGGGCTCAGCAGCTGGGAGGAGAGAAGAGATGGAAAGAAGAGGTGATTGGAGATGAGTGGGAGAGATAGCAGAGAGCCAGATCACGTTGGACTTGGATGGTCATCATCATGACAAAGGATTTAGATTTCAGGCAGAGATTAGAAGCCACTAGTAAAGTCTGCACAGAGGGAAATGTGATCAGACCTAGTTTTAAAAAAGCATCACTTGGGTACTCTGTGTCAAACCCAATATCAAAACAAAGATTGGGACAAGGGAACCCATGTGAATACTATGCATAGAATACAAGTGAGGCATGACAAAGTCTTAAGCCAGAGTGGGAGGATTCAATAGGCAGCATTGGCAGAATTTGTTGATGGACTGAAAGTGGGGTATGAGAGAAAGAGAGAAGTCAAGAATGACTCTAAGGTTTTGCCTGACGTAAGAGCAAGGATAGGGTAGTGTTTATTACTGAGATAAGGAAGACATGGGAGGGGACAGATATGGGGAAGTGTATTATGGAAGAATATAAGTTCCATTTCAGACATGGTAAGCTTGAGATGTGTATCAGCCACTTAATGGAGATCTTTCAAAGAGTCAGCTAGATACTAGAATCTGGAGCTCAGGGGAGAGGTCAGGAAGGTTGATATAAATTTTGGAGACACTGATCTAAACCATGAGGCTGACCTTTAGGTGACATTTAGGTGAAAATAGATAATGTTTAAAGACTGAGCCTGAAACATTCAAGCCCTAGTAACCAGCAAGATGGAGAAGACCCAGAAAAGGAGACTAATTTCCAGCAAAAGAGCAGCCACTAAAGGAAAAAGAGGAAGAGTAAAAAATGGTAGTTCTGAAGCTCAGGGAGTATATTAAGACTTAGGCAATAAACCATTTGTCAACAGAGGTCATGCATTAGGTCAAAGATGGTAGGGACTGACATAGTTCCATTAGATTGAGCATCAGGGACATTACTAGATACAGTGTCTGGTAGTACTGCCATGAAATGAACAATCATTTTAAATAGAATTATATCCATTTCAGAAAATTACTCACTTGACAGTTACACCCTAAAATTTATATTCCATCTGCTGCTGCTGCTGCTAAGTTGCTTCAGTCATGTCCGACTCTGTGTGACCCCATAGATGGCAGCCCACCAGGCTCCCCCGTCCCAGGGATTCTCCAGGCAAGAACACAGGAGTGGGTTGCCATTTCCTTCTCCAATGCATGAAAGTGAAAAGTGAAAGTGACTCCTAGTGACCCCATGGACTGCAGCCTACCAGGCTCCTCCGTCCATGGGATTTTCCAGGCAAGAGTACTGGAGTGGGGTGCCATTGCCTTCTCCGATATTCCATCCAATTATATACAAATAGTCAGAAGTCACTTCATGACAAATAAGTGGGGGAAAAGTGAAAACAGTGGCAGATTTTATTTTGGGAGGCTCCAGAATCACTGCAGACAGTAATTGCAGCCATGAAATTAAAAGACACTTGCTCCTTGGAAGAAAAGTTATGACAAACTTAGCATATTAAAAAGCAGAGACATCAATTTGACAACAAAGGTCTGTATAGTCAAAGCTATGTTTTTTCCAGTGGTCATGTATGAATGTGAGAGTTGGACCAAAGAAGGCTGAGCAACAAAGAATTGATGCTTTTGAACTGTGGTGCTGGAGAAGACTCTTGATAGTTCCTTGGACTACACGGAGATCCAACCAGTCAATTCTAATGGAAATCAGTCTTGAATATTCATTGGAAGCACTGATAATGAAGCTGAACTCCAAAATTTTGGCCACCTGATACAAAGAGCTGACTCATTGGAAAATACCCTGATACTGAGAAAGATTGAGAGCCAGGGAAGGGGTGACAGAGGGTGAGGTGGTTAGATAGCATCACCAAATCAATGGATAGGAATTTGAGAAAACTCATGGAGGTAGTAAATACAGGGAAATGTCACATGCTGTAACCAGGGGGTCACAAAAAGTTGGACACAATTTAGTGACTGAACAACAATAGCAACGGGAGTACTAGGTTTTCCTATTTTACTTTCTAGACCTTGTCTGAATTCTAATGAAGACTTTCTGGTGAAGTGGCTTTTGAAATACTAGAATCAGTCATGAGCTTTTAAAGAAGAAAGACTTCTTTTGTCTCCCGAGAATGAACATCTGTCTCATTTAGTTTGTGATACACATACCTGGAGACTCTTGATTTTCCAAGTTGTAATTATCACAATAACACAATATCACAATGATAGTTATCACAATATCGTCTAATAACCCTGGAAAATGTGATGACAATGCACACACACAAAGAGTTTGGCCGTTAAGAAGTTCCCAAACCTATGAATAATATTTCCTTTTATCTTAATTTTTTTCTCCATAAAATATTAGGCAATATTCCTTAACGATTATGTCATTTAAAATTTGGCGGAGGCCAAATAGCTTTGAAATACAAAAATAGCAAAGATCAATTTTGAATCTTTAAGAGGAAATAGTATGGATTCAGGAAACAGTGTGGCTAGAAACACAAACAATTTCCCTTAAAAATAAAATTCAAGGTGTGTTTTGGGTCTTCACCTTACTTTTGAATAATTTCAGATTTCTTTCTTCTGATATATGAAACAAGACAAAACAACAACAAAAGAGGAAGGGGAGGGAGAGAGAAAAAGACAATGCAGCAACAAACCAAGCAAACTTATAGGTATAGAAGAATACTAACATTTAGAACTATTACATGACGGTGGTGCAGTTGGTAAAGAATCCTCTTGCCAATGAAGGAGACACAAGGGACACAGGTTTGATCCTTGTGTTGGAAAGATCCCCTGGAGTAGGAAATAGCAACCCACTCCAGTATTCTTGCCTGGAAAATCCCACAGACAAAGGAGCCTGGTTGGCTACAGTCCATAGGGTCGCAAAGAGTTGGATATGACTGAGCACACAGGTACACGTACATGTACACACACATACCCTTGATCTCTACCCCTTGGTCAGACTCAAAACTCTTAGGAGATAAGATGAAATAGGTAAATCAAATTATTCCCAAGCTAGTTTTTTTTTTTTTCTTTCTTATTTGAAAGAAGGAGGTACACGATGAAACTGCTACTAAATTTTTAAATTCTCAAGGGTCCTTTTTGCCTATTTTCTATATAGGAACTTCGGAGTCAGCCATGAATAGCATCACCACAATGGGCTTCACCAGCATTCAGTGCTCGCCCTTGCTTAATAGGGACCACCGTGGAGCTAAGCAAAATGCTTGTTATTTCTGTAAATTGAAAACAGGCATTTAAGAGCACCTAGTTCTGTAACGTTTCTTACAAAGCAACCAGGATGTCTTTGGTAGAGGCCCAGTCCAAATACTGGAGCAGCTCTGCTCATGTCTCATTCCAAGGGTTTTTCAATAGTTCTGAAATATAGTAACAGTACACCCACCCCTAGATTAGGGCCTAGTAAGGATATTTATTTTCAGGGTCAGTCTTGGAGAAAGTGGGAAATTTATTTTTGCTAGCTTTGATTCTCCTTTAGTTTTAGGTAAAAATTTCCTAAATTCCTTTTCTCTTCTTGCCTGTTTTCCCAGCACCTTACTTCAGCTTAACTTTTTAAACACACACAAACACATATTCCTAGATCTTCTCCTACACTCTTCTTTCCTTGCATCATCCATTTGTTTATTCACTCATCAGTTATTTGACAAGTATTTCTTCATGGCTTACCATGGGCCCAGCAAGGTACCAGCCACTGGGTATAAAGCGGGAAACAAGACATGCTTCTAACAGGAAGAGCCAAGGATAAAAGACAAGAATAAATAAGAAAACTATTGGAGAGTGCTAACTGATGTTAAGAGAATTAAGTAGTGTTATATTTTAGTAAGTGACTGGGTGGCTCCATTAAAATATACCTTCCTATACTAGAATCAGGACTTTGCTCTTTGATCTCCAAAGTAGCAAATAATTTGAACAATTAATCCATGCTTTTCTGTTTAAAGCTTCCTTTCTTTCTTCCCTCTTAATGTAATTTCTAGAGAATCTAGAGATTCGAAATGCAGAGATAATGCCATCATCCATACATATGACTCATAACAGACATTTCCAGTTCCAAAGCAATGGGTGAGATATTTGGGAACAGACAATGGTTTATCACCTAGGTTGTCCCAGAATTTGGCTTTGCTTGGCTCTTCTTTCTTTCTTTTATAGGTGTCTCAATCTAAATCTGTCTCCCAGACTCTTGATGTCTCTGGGTTTTTCCACTGTGTCACTCAGGAAAGGAAAGGACCTCACACCACTCCCCAGTGAGTTGTTTCTCTCGTCTTTTCGGCCCTGTCTCCACTCAGTCCTATCTCCCCTTTCTAGCCATTGCTTTTTAGCCATGTCATTCTACCCCACCATGGATCAGACTGTCTTATTTTTACCCCTGTAAAGGCCATTTCATCCTGTACACAGAGGTCTTTTTATTTTTTTTACTGAAGAGTGACAAGTTGTCTAACATTTCAAGGAATGAAGCCTAAATAAAGGCATTCTTTTTTGTGTCTTAAAAATTCCTTTTGGCTCCATGCAACTTTGGGTTGCCACCTTTCCAAAGAAAATGAAAGGCCTAGATCATTAGTTTACAAACTTTATGAGTCTCTGAAATTCCTATGGGCTGTTTTTCATGCCTTAAGCTCCAAACTCTCATTCAGGACTGGGGCAGTGCCGGCTGCTGGTGGAGCAGACACAAAACAAACATATCTCCAACGGTCATGTTATTTTTCTTTCAAAGAACCCTTAGGGGTATTGTTAGTCTGAAGAGAAAGACAGGAAGGAAGACTAGATCTATGCCCTTGAGATGTACAAGACCCCAAACCAGAGACAATCCCAGGATGGTGGAGAAAAGAGGTGAGCTGACCAGCAAAATGACCTATAGATGAAGTGGAGAGCAAGCACCGATGCCAATGCACAGAGTAAGTCTTCATGCTGCCTGCCCCAGACGGCATCTCAGGGCACTGTGAAACCGTTCCTCCGGATCCAGAGATCAGTTCTGCAAGCTCCTTCCTGGTCCCCAGGAATGCACAACTGTGATGGAGTCTTCCTTTGGAGTATCTTTTCAACTGGACCAGGAGAAAGTCTGTTCATCCGTGGCAGGCTCTGGGAATACTGCCAGCCACTAAAGCTGATAGATAGCTCACAGGAATTCTGCAGTTTAAAGACGTGTTTGAAAAGCCCTGTTCTAGATTAGTGATCTATGTCATTTTAAAAATTTTGAAACTTGAAAAGGTCCTTTGATATCTCTGCCAACTCCTTTGTTGCACAAATGCAGACAACCTAAATAGGTAGAGGGTCTGGCTTGTGCTTGGATAGCTACTTACAAACAAGTATGTGATTGGGTGGAGAGCATGAGAATAATATGAAGTCAAATACATTGATAGATAGGAGTTCCATGATTACATAATCTCTGTGAACTAAATTTAAAATCTATATAGACAGATATGTACATACCTATCCTATATATAGGTAGAGACATATGTAAGTATCTATAGATATAGATAGAAAAAGGAAATCTAGAAAATCATATAGACTACTGTAAATTTTTTATGATGAACTAGTGGTTGGATGTCAGTCACTCATTCATCAAAACACTTCATGCTATAACTTCTTGAGTATTGAAACAAATGTTATATGCTGCAACTTTTTAGGAAATTAAAATCTTTCAAATTCTTAGTCTATATATTTTGATATACACCTCAGGAGATTACATAATTCAAATTTAGGAGTTAAAACAAGTATAACATCACAACTGCTTAAATGAGTAGTGTTAAAGATAGGACAACAGACCCAGAACAGAATTGCTTAGTCTTAGCCCCATGTTACCAAATCAAGACTTATTTACAGTTTTGGCTCTATCAGAAACAAAATCCTAAGCCAGTCAAGCAGGAATTGCCTAGTTAATGGTAGTTAGGTCATCTGACCTATAGATCCCTGCCATCCACTAAATGGAAATGACCTTGGAGTAAACAACCTGCTTTTTTTTTTTTCCCCCTAGTTTTAACTTCCTTGTTCCTATTCCTTTGGGGCTTAAAAAAGTCTTCCATTTTGCACAGTTCCTCCGAATTTCTTTCTATCTTCTAGACTGAATGCTGCTCAATTAGAATTGACTTTTGCACACATTAAATCAATAGTTTAATATACCTCAGTTTATCTTTTAACAGTTCTGTCCAAACAGTTTGCTTAAACATCCTACCACATACCTCATTAAAAATAACCGGATTTGCTTATAGAGACACACTATATTTATTTTTCATAAATTTATCTACATATTAATGAATTAATAGGCTTAAATTTAGATTATTAGCAAGGTAAATTAAAAATTAAAAAGTGAAATAAATATTTTACATTATTTAGTAACAATATGAAAGTGTTTTGCTTTCACTTAATGGGTTTCTTTGTTGAAAGCAAATATTCTTTCTTATTTTAAAATCTTAATTGAGTGTGTTATGCTTTAGTGATTAAAAAATCTGATTTTAGGTTTAGCTTATTCTACATTTGGTGCCAATAGCTGCTTTAGTTTTAAAAAGATTGTTAAAAATAATGCATAGGTCCAAAGGGAAAAAAATGTTTCATTGGTTGTATTTAAATCTTAAGATTCATTTTTCAGTTTCATCCAACTAAATGGTCTCTGATGAATTTCAGCTAGCAAGGTCTTATATTCTCTAATGTCAATCCATTGTTCCTAAAAATAATAAGAACTTGGTCTATTTTTATATTTTTAGAACATTATTTCAAAATATACTAGAATCTTTCATTTGGAAAATGTTTTGACTGAAGTATTCTAATTTCAAGATCTTTATTTGAGTAGATAACACTTTTGATAGGTATCAGTTTTGCCAACAAGTAACACAATAATAGAAATATTCTCCTCTAACCCAATTCTTTTTATATAAGAAGGTTTTGGTTTTTTTGAAAAGTTATTTCTCACTTGTTGGTAAAATGTCACCTTTATCTTGAAGGGTCAGATTAATGGTACTTATTTTTAAGAAAATATTCACTAGGTAGCGTATCACCAACAATAACTTGTTATCTTATCAAAGGTCAACTTTAGAATACAGGTTGCTTGCTAAAAGTGTTTAGCTTATCTTTGAATTCAACAATGTTTTTGCAGCTTGAGTGGGGACACTAGCGTGAAAACTCTGAATTAAATAGTCTTGTTGAGTATCAGCAAAATTGAATTTCCTTTTCTTCCCTCAGCCAATGAATTAGCCTGCCCATTCCCTTGGGCGCATAAAGCCACTAAAGCTTCTACTAATAGGCTAATTATTTACTGATGCTGTCTCTTGGACTCAAATCCATTCTTCTATACTCTGTTAATTCTCCAGATTACTTTGCTACCTGGCTTCCCCTTAGGTCCTGCCAAAGAGACATAACAGAGTCAAACTGGAATGTGGAGAGGAGAGAACTTTGTTCTTTTTTTCTATTAACATTATCCTAGCAATAGCGATTCACCCAGGTGGCAGCAGCTGAGCCCAGGAGAGATAATTCACTTGCTTCTAGTTCTTTTAACTCTCCCAGAGCCAGCCTCTGTATGCCCCTCTAAGGTCCCAGAAGGAGTCAGCCAAGATTCCTTTCCTAAAGACCTGAGCACAAAATCTTCAGGGGAGTCCTCTGAGTTTCTAGGATCTGGTAGTCCTAATACTCCCATTCTCTAGTATTTGCTTCCTTAAGTTATTTCTGGGTTAAAAAAAAAAAAAATCTTCTTCTTTCACTCTTTTCATCTGTGGTAACCAATTCTCTATATTAAATTCCCTTTCTTGAAATAACTTTTTATTTCTTTTTTTTGATTATACCTTAAGTGGCACAATTGATTTAGACCAGAAGAAACCTTAGAAGTCTCCACTTCATTATATTACTCAGCCATTAAAAAGAATACATTTGAATCAGTTCTAATGAGGTAGATGAAACTGGAGCCTATTATACAGAATGAAGTAAGTCAGAAGGAAAAACAACAATAACGCATACTAATGCATATATATGGAATTTAGAAAGATGGTAACGATAACCCTGTATGAGAGACAGCAAAAGAGATGCAGATGTATAGAACAGTCTTTTGGACTCTATGGGAGAGGGCGAGGGTGGAATGATATGGGAGAATGGCATTGAAACATGTAAATTATCATATGTGAAATGAATCGCCAACCCAAGTTTGATGCATGATACAGGGTGCTCAGGGCTGGTGCACCAGGATGACCCAGAGGGATGGAATTGGGAGGGAGGTGAGAGGGGGTTCTGGAAGGGGAACACATGTATACCCATGGCGGACTCATGTCAATGAATGGCAAAACCAACAAAATAATGTAAAGAAAAAAAAAATAAATAAAAACAGGTACAAAATGAAGATGACTAGATACATTAAAAATCTAAATGCAAAAAGCAAAACTTAGCAATTTTTAAGAAAATGTAGGGTTATATCATTATGATCTCAGTTAGAAAAGAATTTTTAAAGACAACATAAAATTTACAAGCCATAAATTTAAAAAGTGATATATTTGACTACATTCAAGTATAAAATGCCTGTGTCACAAAGGATACCATAAATAAAAACCAACTATTAGTCTGGGGAAAGATAATTATAGTGTACATAACTGCTAAAGCATTGACATCCAGACTATTAAAAAAATTCTAAACACCAACAAAAACAATCTAATGAAAAAAATACATAAATGACTTAAAATATTAATTTTAAAAAGGGAAGACTAAATGGCTAACAAATACACTGAAAGCTTCTCAACCTCATTTGTAAACATAGAAATGCAAACAAAAGCAACAGATACCATTGTGTCATAAAGGTAAAAATTGAAAATCTGAAAATGGCAAAACTCAAAAGTTCAAAATGGCAATGATGTTAGGACAGATATGCTCCTATATACTGCTGCAGAGGCATGAACTGTTTCATGTTGTTTGGAGAACAATTTGGAAATGTAATGTAATACAGGTGAAGATGTACATAGTCTATGGACATGACCCAACAATTCCACTTATACAGTAGCTCACCAAGGGACATGAGCTAGGATGTTTGTTGCCACATTTTTAGTAATAGCAAAAATATTATGTATAAATATGCATACATTGGAACCATTCAGGGATTTAAACTATTAAAGAAAATCTGTATTTCTAAATATTGAAAGAAAAAGATGCTTTTTCCTGAAAGCAATAAAAATATAATCAATATGGCTTATTAAAGAGAAATGCATTTGCTTATGTAAAAAGATTCATAAAAAAAAAACAAAACAGCCTGAAGACTAGTTAATACAGCTTCTGTTTTACCCATTTCTGCTCTGCCATCATCCTTATATGGACATATCATCAAGTCAGCTTCCTCACACTCAGGCATGGTAGCATCCAGCACAAGATGAAGCCATTCACTTCTGTACTTTCAAGAATAAGCAATCTTTCCTAGACACTTCCCAGCCATATTCTGCTTACTTCATTCACTAGAATTATGTCACATTGCTCTGCATAGTCCATTCACTGGGAAGGATCATGATGGCTTATACTAACTGGTATACTATTGACATGGTGAAAGATTCTCTTTTCCTAAGGAATGGAAGCATCAACAAAATTGGGGCTTTGTTTAGCAAGGAATAGGGAGGAAATAGATGATAGGCAGGCACTCACCAATTTTTAAAAATGTAAGATGTAGAAGTTGATGCACAGTTATGTGTCTGTGAATCTTTTTAATGCTCTAAATCATACTAAATATTGCCTAAACATATAAACGTCTATAGTGAACAGTCAAAAACAAAGGCAGACACTCTATACGATGGTTATTGGGCTGTCTCATAGCACAACTGGAGTTCTGTGGTTCAGTTTGGGTCCCTTAGCAGTGTGCCAGGTTCTGTGACCTCGAGGTTTTCTGTAGGAAAAGAGGGAGGGGAGTGATATAGGAGGGGAGCATCATCCTTAGCTGCACATTTTCTTTCTATTACTAAAGAAACAAATTTGGCAATATGTTAATGTTTGTTAAATCTCAGAGGTAAAATAAAACCCATCATTTTAAATATCAAATAGTTTTGTTCCCAAAGTCCAGGGTACTCTATGTTGTGTTCAAATTCCTGTGTGTTGATTATCTGTCTTTTTGGGCAAAAAAGGAAAACAGTATTTCAAAGTACAGAATTGGTACATTTTAACCCGAAGCAAATATATTTACTTTGGCAAAACTGTGCAAGATTTATGAATGATGATTAAAATGATCAAACTGTTAGCATTTCATTGTTATAGTTCCAAAAGGCCATTCTCCAACATGAATTCCCAGACAAATGTGAATGTGGCTTTTGCCTTTTTTTTTTGCTAGTTTGTTTTGGGTTACTCATTCATGTAAATTGCTGGGGAACAGGTAAGCTTCTATTTCCTTCCTAAACTAACCCTTGGTTCTGTCCATACCCTGAAAGGTTGTAGGTGGGCAGGACCCCTGCCTAAGCCCTGTGAAATATATTCCAGCTCATCATCAACATAGTCCCTGGTTTTCCTTTCCTTTCTTCTCTGGTCATTTGCATTTGCATACATTTGATTTCTCATGAAATTGTCAGTGGAGAAGGAAATGGCAACCCACTCCAGTACTCTTGCCTGGAAAGTCCCATGGACGGAGGAGCCTGGTAGGCTGCAGTCCATGGGGTTGCTAGGAGTCAGACACAACTGAGCGACTTCACTTTCATGCATTGGAGAAGGAAATGGCAACCCACTCCAGTGTTCTTGCCTGGAGAATCCCAGGGACGGGGGAGCCTGATGGGCTGCTGTCTATGGGGTCGCGCAGAGTCGGACACGACTGAAGTGACTTAGCAGCAGCAGCAGAAATTGCCAGGGAGGTCACCTTGCCATTCCTTAGTTCCCCAGTCTGCCCTCACTCCTATAGTATAATGGGGTTCTATGCCAATTAGAAAGAACAGGGGTTTACATAGCCCCTTGCCCATGAAGATTTTCTGGGGATTGATAGGAACAGAACAAGAAGAAACAAGCCTTATTTTGGTAGTGGAACGTACTTTAATGAGGGCCTTCTGGCTGATTATCTCCTATCATTGATATTCAGAAAGGCCAACCAAAAATATTTCCAAACAGCTGCAACTAGACTGGTAACTCTTCATTTTGTATTCCAGAGCAATGGTGCCCAAGTGCCCCTTAACCATTGGAAACACTGGCTGGAGAGAGTTGATACAGATCCCAGAAGCCATAGCCTCCCCTGGGCTTCTCATTTCACTACTGGCTCATCAATGCATTAGCCAGAAGTAGACCCCGCATTGGATCCTGTGCTGGAAGTCCAGGTTTGGTGTGATTTAAAGTGTTGGGGTGGGGGGAGCAGTTCTCATCCACTCTCACTGTATCCATTTTTATTTCCCAAAGAATAAGGAAGGGCTATTTCAGCACACTCGATCTCAAACTACCAGCAGACAAATCTCATTATAAAAAGTGCTGGCACCATCTCTGATGTTTAAATATCAGATTAAAGGAAAAGTCAGTTCTGACTCCTAACATGGCTCTTCCTCAACTAGTCTTACTATAAAATGAAGAGGTATCTTTTGTTATTTGTGCCCCATGCACTTACAATACTATCGTAACTATTTTTTCTGCTTGCTCATGAAGACTTATCCATATTTTTCTGAAACTATTTATGAAGGTTATGTTATGAATTTGCATCATTAACCTTTAGACAGGACTACAGTTTAGTGGTTTTAAAAAGCAATTTAGTGGTGGGTGTAGCTTGAATGGTGCAGAGAGTAGTATTAAAGGTCGTTTTGGAGACAAGTATAATAGTGCTATTTTTCACTTAATTCAAAAAGTATCTGAGCAGAGGAATTCTACTGTTGACTCACCTTAAATGAACTTCTTAGCCACAGTCTCAGTTTTCACTGTAGTCAGCATAAGATTTTTATGCCTACCTGTCATACCAGCACTTTAGAGAGTACCTAGAGCAGCACTTCCATGATCACTTTGAGTCTGCTCCATTTCTAACTACAATTTTCTTCAAATTTCACAAAAAGGGACTAAATGGATTTTAAATGTAATTTTCACTTATAGAAACACCCAGAGTGAGCATTCTTTAGCTTTTGTAGTAGAATCTTCCTCCTAGAAGCTCACAGCATTTAATATATAAAATTTCATTTGTGTCAATCCAACTGCTATAAAATAAGTTGGGGTCAGGTTTTAATTATTTCCTCATGTTCCATGCAGATGATATGCTATTATTTTATAGTAAGTGAAGATTTTAAAGATACTGTCTCAAAGCAGAAGAAAGGAAATAACTGTTTCTTTTCCTGAAAACATGTATCCCCATCAAGCTTTGGCAGGCCTGCGTCTGACCTTTTGTTCCTTCTATTATTTAAATACTTATTTGGCTTTAAGAAACCAGCCATGCATGTCTGGAATTATTACTAAATGTAACCTTCAGATTTCAATACCAGTTTATAACTAAGGAAAGAGTAAGCTTGGCCATGTTGAGGTTTTGAAAAATGTCTTCTTAGTGAAGCATGGACCACTGTCTGCTTCATCCTCAGCTGGGTGCTTCTGCCTAGAACATTATGGCAGTCTAGAGCCTCACACTGACATCTTGGCTGACTGTACCCTTTATCAACAAATATTCCAGGTCACACACGTATAAGTAATAGCAGAACAGAGAGGAAGGTCTCCCTACCTCAGTTCTATAGTCTTGTTCTTTTGGGAGCTGATGCAGTGGGTTTCCAACCTGAGGGCCCTAGATCTCTAGAAGTCCTTTAGTTGCAAAAATAAAAGCTCAGAGTTATTTATAATAAAATTTGAAGTCTCACATGAATTGCTTTCAAACTGTGGTGCTGGAAAAGACTCCTGAGAGTTCCTTTGAACAGCAAGGGATCAAACCAGTCAATACTAAAGGAAATCAATCCTGAATATTCATTAGAAGGATTGAAGCTGAATCTCCAGTACTTTGGCCACCTGATTTGAAGAGCTGACTCATTGGAAAAGACCTTGATGCCAGGCAAGACTGAGGGCAGGAGAAGAGGGAGGCAGAGGGAGATGGTTGGATGGCATCACTGACTCAGTGGATATGAGTTTGAACAAACTATGGGAGATGGTGAAGGACAGGGAAGTCTGGTGTGCTGCAGTCCATTGAGTTGCAAAGAGTCAGACACAACTAAGTAACTGAACAACAACAACACATGAGTTGGATATTTTCACACCATTGTTGTGGCTCGCAAGAATCTCAACATAGTATAGTAACACTCTGATCTTGCAATAACAGCTCCAGTTGGCTGTCTAGGGGGTCTTTTAAGGAAACAAATGAATGATTATTACTTAATACATGTGGTGAGTTTGGTGGAACACAAATCTTTTTCAACTAGAATCTGTGGGGGAAATTATGGTGATGGGAACACTGGTTACTCCTGTCTTTAGTTTGAGGTCATAGTCACTCAGTAGAAGAGCCCTCCACTTCACAGAATTGATAAGCTCTTCACTTTATTCAGCTCAATCCCCCAAATCTGGAGATCTAAGTGCTTTTGTGTGCTAAATACTAAGAGCACAATTAAGGTTCATTAAAAGAAACAAAAGCAGGCTATCTACTTCTTAGAACCATACTTATTAAACAGATACATAGTGAGCACCATGCCCAGGCTCTGTGCTGGGTCTTTGGAATATAAAAGTTCTACACAAGACCATTCTTGATCACATAGACTTTGCATTATTAGGAATGATGGATATTTATCAAATGATCACATAAAGAGAATTAAATTACAGTCATGGTAAATATTATCAAGGAGAAGCACATGAAAACCATGACTCAGGGATTTGACCTAGCCAGGGGTGTTGTGAAAAGCTTCCCCAAAGAAGATAACTTGAACTGAAACTAGTAGTTGAGTAGTTAACTAGTCAAGATGAGAGGAAGAATCATGCCAGACAAAGAAATCATTTATGTAAATACTCTGTCTGGAAGAAGTTTGGTAAGTAGTAGGGATAAAAGGAAACCAGTTTGGTGGTGAGACTGGAGAAAACATGGGAGAGTTAGTGGGAAGTCAGGTTGAAAGTTCAATTCAGTTCAGTCGCTCAGTCATGTCCAACTCTTTGCCACCCCATGCACTGCAGCACGCCAGGCCTCCCTGTCCATCACCAACTCCCAGAGTTTACTCAAACTCATGTCCATCAAGTTAGTGATGTTATCCATCGATCTCATCCTCTGTCATCCCCTCCTCACGCCTTCAATCTTTCCCAGCATCAGGGTCTTTTCAAAGGAGTGAGTTTTTTGCATCAGGTGGCCAAAGTATTGGAGTTTCTGCTTCAGCGTCAGTCCTTCCAATGAATATTCAGGACTGATTTCCTTTAGGATGGACTGGTTGGATCTCCTTGCAGTCCAAGGGGCTCTCAAAAGTATTCTCCAACACCACAGCTCAAAGGCATCAATTCTTTGGCACTTAGCTTTCTTTATGGTCCAACTCTCACATCCATACATAACTACTGGAAAAATCATAGCTTTGACTAGACAGACCTTTGTTGAGAAAGTAATGTCTCTGGTTTTTAATATGCTGTCTAGGTTTGTCATAGATTTTCTTCCAAGGAGCAAGTATCTAAAAGTTTCATGGCTGCAGTCACCATCTGCAGTCATTTTGGAGCCCAAAAGAATAAACTCTCTCACTGTTTCCATTGCTTCCCCATCTATTTGCCATGAAGTGATGGGACTAGATGCCATGATCTTAGTTTTCTGAATGTTGAGTTTTAAGCCAACTTTTTCACTCTCCTCTTTCACTTTCATCAAGAGATTTTATAGTTCTTCTTAGCTTTCTGCCATAAGGATGGTGTCATCTGCATATCTGAAGTTATTGATATTTCTCCCAGCAATCTTGATTCCAGTGTGTGCTTCATCCAGTCCATCATTTCTCATGATGTACTCTACATATAAGTTAAATAAGCAGGCTGACAATATACAGCCTTGACATACTCCTTTCCCGATTTGGAACCAATCTGTTGTTCCATGTCCAGTTCTAACTCTTGCTTCCTGACCTACATACAGATTTCTCAGGAGGCAGGTCAGGTGGTCTGGTATTCACATTTCTTGAAGAATTTTCCACAGTTTGTTGTGATCCACACAGTCAAAAGCTTTAATGAAGTCAATAAAGCAGTAGATGTTTTTCTGGAACTCTCTTGCTTTTTCAATGATCCAAAGGATGTTGGCAATTCAACCTCTGGTTCCTCTGCCTTTTCTGAATCCGATTTGTACATCTGGAGGTTCACAGTTCATGTACTGCTGAAGCCTGGCTTGAGAGAATTTTGAGCATTACTTTGCTAGTGTATGAGATGAGTTCAACTGTGTGGTAGTTTGAGCATTCTTTGGCATTGCCTTTCTTTGGCATAGGAATGAAAACTGACATTTTCTAGTCCTGTGGCCACTGCTTAGTTTTCCAAATTTGCTGGCATATTGAGTGCAGCACTTTCACAACATCATCTTTTAGGACTTGAAAGAGCTCAACTGAAATTCCATCACCTCCACTAGCTTTGTTTCTAGCAATGCTTCCTAAGGTTCACTTGACTTTGCATTCCAGGATGTCTGGCTCTAATTGAATGATCACACTTTTGAGATTTTCTGGGTCATGAAGCTCTGTTTTGTATAGTTCTTCTATGTATTCTTGCCACCTCTTCTTAATATCATCAGCTCTCTTAGGTCCATACCATTTCTGTCCTTCATTGTGCCCATCTTTGCATGAAATATTACCTTGGTATCTCTAATATTTTTGAAGGGATCTCTAGTCTTTCCCATTCTGTTGTTTTCCTCTATTTCTTTGCATTGATCACTGAGGAAGGCTTTCTTACCTCTTTTTGCTATTGTTTGGAACTCTGCATTCAAATGGGTATATCTTTCCTTTTCTCCTTTGCCTTTTGCCTTTCTTGTTTTCTCTGCTATTTGGCCTTCTCAAATGTTGTGCTAAAATTCCACCATGAAGGACTTCTTAGCAATTTTGTGGGGTTTTTTTTAGCATAAGAATATAGAGAAACAGGGTTAGTAGTATGTGTTACATGATCAAAATTGTGTGCTGTTGCTTTATTTAATTTTTTTTTTAAGAATCACTTTGGCTATAAGATGGAGAAAAGACTGCAGGTGGAGAAGAGAAATCAACTGGGAATCTATTGTTATAGTTCAGAAATCACAGTGGCTGGGACTCTTGGAGAGCTGGCCCAAAAAATAGAAGAAATTAAGAGATTTAGGAATTTCCCTCAAACTCTTTAGTAGTCCCAGATGTCCTTGTCTTTATATGTGTTTGCATGTTTCCCAGGAGACTTTTCTTGGTTTCCCATTTTCCACCAGAGGATCCCCTCAGCCTCGTAGTTGGGTACTACCTCTGCTAGGTATATCATCCTTCCTCTGTGGTTCGCTCTTCATCATTCCTGATATGGGCTGCTTGCTTTATTGTTAGGTTAGCCCTGGGCTACTGCTTTCTAGACACAGACCACAAACTGTCACCTTGGGCATGATGAACACAGCTGTAATATCAAAGATAGTATCTACTTCCTTGCCAGGTGGGCCCCTAGACAGGGCAGCCCTTATAAAATATAAAGGCTCCACTGTGATCATATGACCACCAAGGTTATTTAATAATTTCCTGTTTAATATCAAGGCTCTTTGATTTAGAATTTGGAGAGCAGGAAGATCAAAGCCAGCTTCAGCAGAACAGATGCCTAAGTTCTTACCTCTGACTTCTAGCAGGACCATTTTGTGATGCTGGCTGAAGTTGTGCAATAGAGTACAACTTTCATCTCCCACTTGTTTTAAATATAATGTTCAGTGAGTGCTTAGTACTTATCTATGGCATGGATAAATCAATCAATCAAAGATAAGTTTTTGGTCTGATTTGCTCATTCAGAGTAAAAAAGAAAATAAAGTTATAAAGAATAATTATAAAATCTAACTCAAATTTCAACAACAGAGGGAAAGGGAAGCTATCTGGTTGAAAATAGAACCAAGACAGGACCAGAAAGAAACTGAAAAAAATAAAGAGGTTTTGGTGAAAAGGTAGCATGGGAAAAATGAATTGATTCTTATTCTGGCAGGAGAGAGAAAAAGCTGGAATTGGTGTATAATCTGATGGACACAGTGTGACTATGCATGTCCCAGCGGGTTTTACCTCATCTCCTCAGGCTGCTGTGACTGCCCCAAGTTTCTTGAAGACTGGGCTTCCGGATTGAAAATCAGTCTAGACATTTTATTCTCAGACTTTCCAGAGGAAGCACTGTTGGTAACACCACCAGCATGGCAAATTGAGAACTTGTTAATACATGGTTTTCACCTCATGACAGACATTTAGGCATCATCCAAGACAATTCAAAGAATAAGGAATGATTTCCACTTTGTAAGAAAGTAAATGCTTCCTTGAAATCTACTATGTAAGTTGCTTAAATGAAAAAAAAAAAAAGAAAGAATGCTAATGCAAACTTTAAATGACTTGACATGCTCAGTTGCATCAGACTCTTTTGATACCCCATGGACTGTAGCCCACCAGGATCCTCTGTCCATGAGATTGTCCCAGCAAGAATACTGGAGTCAGTTGTCATTTCCTTCTCCAGGGAATCTTCTCAACTCAGGGATGGAACTCCTGCATCTCCTGCATTGCAGGCCAATTCTTTACCTCTGAACCACTGAAGAAGCCCTGTAAATGCTCATATAAAGACAGGGAATATCAGAATTTTCACCTTTGCTTTTTGTCATTTCTGAACATATAGGAATATTTTTATATTTAAGCCAAAAAACTTTTGAATTCCAAAGAAAGACATGGCGATGTGGTGAAAAGAACAGAGGACTCAGAAAGAAGATAAACAGGATGGAGTTTTAAGTCTAACTATGTGACCCGGGACTAGCTACTTAATCTCTCTGGGTGCCTAGTCCTTCAACATAAAAGTCACAATGTTGTTTGAATGACCTAGAAGAACACTCTACCTAGGATATTCACTGATTCCATTTAGGACTGATAGCACAGAGTTACCCATTTTATATACTAGATCTGGTAGTGAATATTTAGGATTTTTTAAATGGAGAAGCAAGATATTATTAATTAAACAAGGAAGCCAGACAGAGGTGATTCTAATGCCATGGTAGTCTATGTAAGCAAACCACACCTAAGTGTTTAAATGCTTAATGGTTACAAAATCAAAACTTAAGGACAGCCAATCACAAACAGCCAACTAGGCTTTAAGCTATAACCATCAAACATCTTTCTTACTTCTGTACATTGTGTATACAGTATAAGTCTTTCCCCAGTTCCTAACCACTTCTGATTTGATGCTTCCTGATTGGAACTGATTTCTGCTCAAATGAACCCTTGAAATTTTTAATATACTTCAGTTTGTCTTTTAACAATATTCAAAGCCCAATGTGGATTCTTGTATGGTATTATAATCAGACATATAAATTATATTTCAATGAAATTTTACATTTTTATCTAGAGAAACAATAGAAGTTAAACTTTTGATATTCATTTCTTGAGGGAAATTAGTAAAAAAATTATTGACTTTCTTGCTTGAATAATGAAAGATTTAAGATAGTGAAAACATATACATTTTTTGCCAGACTTATCTATAAAAATAAATGGAGGCCCTTTGTGAAAGTCAAAGAATACATACTTTTCTAGTTGAATTAAAGACCCTAAGTAAGATATTGGGGAGATGGAACTCCTTTTCTTAATATATCCAGCGATAGTGGGCACTTAGTTGATGGCCGTGAGCAAAACAGGTCCCTGCTGTCCCTGCAGCCACAGAGTTTAGAGTACAGTTATTTCTTTTCTCTGCACATCCACCACCTTACTTTTTGGCAGAACTCAAAACACAGAATGTAAACCACAGAGATATTCAGAAAGTTTCTGCAGGCTTCTAAGTAAGCTCATGAGACAGCATGATAAAAATTCAAGTCCAGTTGTACAATGCAGGGACTCCGGTGTGCTGTCATCTCACAGGGGGAGTTTAGTGGAGATACATGAGTCCCCAGAGGGGCCCCCATTAAAACACATGGCTCTTTTACAGCTGAACAGTCTGAATTACCTATATCATTTTAATGAAACTGCGAGGACCAATAATAAGCTCACAGAAACTTCATGAAGGCAAGAACCTTGCAAATCTCCCCAGTGCCTAACATATCATTTAACAGAGGTGCTGGCCAGAGTAGGCATTCAGTGAATATATATTAGATAACGAGAAAAATTTCCTTGAAATTTGTTATTCCAGAATTAAAGATAAAATTAGAGCAGATGTCTGTTTTCAACTATAGACTCTGTAGCATAAGGCCCCACAATAACATTGCCATATCATTACATTCATGCCTGAAGCTGCATTCTAAGGTACTATATGAGGATTAACACATGTAGATTTCTAAAAGACCTAAGACTCTCTGGAGGGGCTGAGCCAAACTAGAGGGTGTTTTTTTGTTTTGTTTTCTCCCAGTACCATGTAGGGGCTCCCAAAAGAAAACATTTTGACTCCTAAACTTAAATCCTTTTATAGTCCCTCAGGGCCACCTGGGTATTTTCTTAATCCACAATGTGAAGCTCCTTAGAGCACTTAGAGATTTAAATTGGGGTTTTACAAAGTAGAATTTGTTTATGTATAAGGAAAGCCATTGTGAACTCAAAAAGTACAAATGGAGCAATCAAGAAAGAGAATAAAACTAACATATTTAATTTGGCCTTCACTCAGCTATTGAGGAAAATTTTAAATTTTCCAGACTTGCCTTTTTAAAAGGATCCCCACAGGAAAAGACTCAAAGTTTCAATAATACTTATGTTTTCCTCTGAACAGAAAAAAAAAAAAAAAAAAAACAGGAGAGAAAATACAGAGATTCTCTTTCACATAGTTCTTTAGGTAGTGCTTCTGAGGCAGAAGGCAGATGGGCCACTCCAGGGTAAGCAGTTTGAGTTCATTCTCCGTGGACAGAAACTCCAGGACAATAGAGAGAGGAGGCCGGGCTCTGCCCAGATAAAAGATAAGAGACCACATACTTCTCATTCTCAAAATCAGGGAGACCTTCCTGACTAGAAAGCTCCTTGGAGGTCAAAAGAGGGGTGATGTCAAGTCTACCCATAGTGCTTTTTACTGGAATCCATCTTGGCTGTAAATGATTCAAACTACCAGAGGACATAACTCTGAGTCTGCAGTGTGTCTATCCATATGTGCTGTACTTTTTTTCCTCCTAATAAATATTTCACTTGTTTCACTACTTTCAGTGTTTATGGTGGTAGTGATTTAGTCGCTAAGTCATGTCCAACTTTTGTGACCCCATGGACTGTAGCCTGCCAGGCTCCTCCATCCATGGGATTTTCTAGGCAAGAGTACTGGAGTGGGTTGCCATATCCTTCTCCAGGGGATCTTCCTGACCTAGGGATAGAACTCTGGTCTCCTGTGTTGCAGGCAGATTCTTTACCAACTGAGCTATCAGGGAAGCCAGTTCAATCTTTATGGGAATTCTTTTCTGAAAACCCAAAGCGCCAGGGCCTTGTCACTGACCTCTAGTCTAGTGGCTAGGATTCAGCTCTCTCTGCTGCATTCCAACCTCATTCTCTGGCTGGGAACCGAAACCCGCTTCAATCCACTGCATACCAAGGCTATCCAAGATCCAAAGAGAAGATGATTTTTAGATTGTTACTCAAGAAAGAGTTCCTCTTATAGTTTGAAAGCAGGTTGCAGACTTCTACCAGAAATTATTACCCATCCCTCTTTCTTTTTCTAATGTTTCTTTGGGTGTATCTGAATAGCAAGCAGGATTTTTAAAAATTACATACCTATGCATACATAGCTATATTTTAATGCAGTTTCAAAGTATCAAGGGCAAAGAGAAAATCTTAAAAGTGACCATGGAGAAGAGATATTAGACTAACTTTGTTTTTATCACTAGAAATAGGAGCTCAGTAAAATTTGGAGCAATATCTTCGAAATGCAGAGGGATAATGACTCACTTCAGAACTAAGGGATCAACTCGACTATTTTTTTCAATAGGGAGAACAAAACAAAGAGATATTGAAATAAACAAGAACTTTTAAAGTTTACCACAGACAAATCCTTAATTTTAAAAAATGCTTAATGCTGAGTAATATTCCATTGTGTATATATACCACAGCTTTCTTATCCATTCGTCAGTTGATGGGCATCTAGGTTGCTTCCATGTCCTGGCTATTGTAAACAATGCAGCGATGAACATTGGGGTGCACGTGGCTCTTTCAATTCTGGTACTCAGCATTAAAAAAAAAATTCATTTGAAGCAATTCTACTCAGATGGACGAAACTGGAGCCCATTATCCAGAGTGAAGTAAGCCAGAAGCAAAAACAACAATACAGTATATTAACACATATATATGGAATTTAGAAAGACAGTAATGAGAACCCAACATGGGAGACAACAAAAGGAACGCAGATGTATAGAATAGACTTGTGGACTTTGTGGATGAGGGTAAGGGTGGGATGATATGGGAGAAGGGCATTGAAGCATGTTAATTGTCATGTGTCTAATCAATCGCCAGCCCAGGATTGATGCTCGGGACTGGTGCAGCGAGATTTCCCGGGGGGGAGGGAGGAGGGAGGGGGGACCCGGAGGGGAAGCATATGTAAACCCATGGTGATATCATGACAATGTATGGCAAAAACAATAATAAAAAAAAATAAATAAATAAAAAATAAAAAATGCTTAAAAAGATTCTTAATCAAGGAGAAAAGTAAACTTACAGGAAGGGAAAGATGTAGCAAAGCCAAATGTTAACATGGATTTTACTAAATATATTGATAAATATAATTGCTTCAAAATATCTAATTATCTTTTGCTTCACTTTTATGAAGATAAAACAATGCTTTGCAAAAATAAAAATACGATGTGATTTTAATTGCTACTCAAGGAGATTAAGGGTCTAACTGTTATGAAGGAAGGTAATATACTCACATTTATTAGGAGAAGTGATATTTAAATATATATGCAGAAAGAGTTAGGGTAACAACAGAAAAAAGAAACTGTATGGTGTCCAAACCAGAATAAGAAAAAAATTGCACAGTATAGTTTAAAAAAACACAGTCAAATGCTAACCAACAGGAAACCGTTATAGAAATAATATCATACACAAAAGAATTAAAGGCAAAATGCATGGATGGAGAAAATACACAATAGAAGCAATAACAGTATAACAAATCATAATGTGCGTGAGCTTCTAAATGCCTAATAAAATATATAAAGCAAAAACTGGACATATGAGGAGTGTCAGACCCATGTGAACAATGGGGACAGACTGCATTTGAATCTCAAATCTATCAACTGCTAGCTTTGTGAGTTTCTAAACTTCCTTGTCCCTCGATTTCTTCTTCTGTAAAAATGATGCCCTCACCTTATACAGTTGGTTTAGAATAAAATAAATTTATATTTAGAGGACACATACAGTACCAAGCACATATTAAAATCTATACATAACTTTTTACTGATGGAGAGAATTTTAAGAATTGATTCCTGTAATAAAGTGAGAAATTAATATTCAGACAAAACATAATAATGCTAGAGGACTTCAATGAATATTGTTTTTCTAAAAGAGAATGTATATTGAACACTACCTCCAAAAAGTGAAAAATATACATTTTTGAAATTACTGGAACATTATAAAATTAACCACATACTAGATTACATGTATGGAGTAGAAAATGGCAACCCACTCCACTATTCTTGTGTGGGAAATTCCATGGACAGTGGATCCTGGCTGGCTACAGTTCATGGGGTCGCAGAGTTGGACACAACTGAGCACAAATGCCTAGATCACATGTAATGTTAACTATTTTCTTTCTTTCTCTTTTTAAAAAATATTTTATCTTTAATTTATTGTTTTTTCTTTTTTATTTAAATGTATTTACTTATTTTTAAACTTTACAATATTGTATTGGTTTTGCCATGCACTGACGTGAATCTGCCATGGTTCTTACCACAAAGGATTACATATTTTTTTAAAATAAACTTATTTTCAGAAAGTTGATATGTTCTCAGATGTAAAGTATGAAAAAAGATCACAATAGAAATCAGACAATATCTAATTTGAGGAAGAAACGATAAGCATTAAATAAATTTAGTGAGTTATACAATCTTATCATGCCTAAAAAACACCAAAGCTTCATGAAAGTAACAATTTAAAGCACAGAAAAATGTTTCAGAGAATAGTTAATGAGGGGAAACTAGTCAGCCAGTTTTATGAAGCAGATGTATCTTTACATCCAAAACAGTCATGAACAATGAAAGAAACAAAATCCTATAGATAGATGCAAAAAGTGCAATCAATTTCAAGAGTGATTTATGACAACTTTCAGCTAGTTAGGAATAGAAAGAGAATCTCTGAACTTTTATCAAATGTGAAATTTCAGATGTGTTCCAATTAAATTCAGGAACAACACAAGGATGCCTATGAAACTGCTTCTAACACTAGAAATACAACGCAAACAATAACGTAAGTAAAGAAAACAAGGTATAAGGAGTACAAAAACTAGCATAATTATCTTTGTTGAGACAATACTGTTTATAGAATTAAAGAAAATTTACAAAAAATTGGCAAGTTTGCTAGACATGAGCTCAATATATAAGAATCAATAGCATCCTTACATTGAACAATCATTAATGAGTAAAACAATGGCAGCTAAGTAGTTCTTAATAATCAAAGAGAGTAAAGCATCTTTTAATCTAGCAAAAACTGTATAGTAAACTTTTGACAGAGAAAACTATAAATATGAACAATCCTTTAAAGCACTAATAAAAAATTAGGCTTTGATAACAGGTAAAAGACTAATGTCTAAAAGATATCATTGCTCTCGAATTCACTATATTTTCATCAAATTGTGACTATAGTCCCAGCAAGAATATATTTGCCTGTTTAATGGAACTTGCCAAGATTATCCTGGAATTCAAATAAATGAATAAAAGTCCAAGTATTAAGTAGGAAATTTAGAAGAAAAATAACTTTTAAAAAGAGAGTATCAAGATATTTTGTTGCTGGGGTAATTAAAATAGTGCAGAACGGAACTGAAATAAATAAACAGACAAAGGGTCAGAAAAGAGAGCTCAGAAACTCATAAATATATTGATGTATGAGTGAGAAGGGATATTAAGATCAGTAAGAAAAGAGTGAATTTTTCATACATAGCTTTAGGACAACTGGGTATCTAAGTAAAATACAATTTCAAATATTTTAAAGCCCTATATATTAAAGCAAGGCTTTAGAACTTTTAAAAGAACATATAGAATATGTTTATTATCCTGAGGTTGGCAAGATGTATATGCCTAAAAGGCAAAACTCATTAAGTAAAAACTATGATATATCTGCCAACATTACAATGAAAACTTTCTATTTAATAAAATACCACAAAGTTAAAGGAAGCCACTGAATGGGATTTTATATTTGCATGGGGCTTCACCAATGAAGAGTTCTTATTCAGAACATATAAATGTTTACAAATAAAAATAAAACAACTCAATATGAATAAAGGCCAATATATGTGAGGTATTCAAGAAAACGAGTGTTCAAATGGCCAACAACATAGAAATTAAAATGCTCAATCCCACAAATGATTAGGAAAATGAAAGTTAAAACCAAATGCAAATTAAAACTATTCACCTTTCAAGTTCAGCAAACCAATTTTGAAGTCTGGAGATACTCTACACTTACAAAGGTTAAGAGGTCACATGGATTCTCATACATTTACAGTGAACACAGAAATTGGTGTAGCTATTTTGGAAGGAAATTTACCATTCATAAAGTTTAATATGCCGTATTAGTTTTCTATTGCTAACAAACAACTATAGACTTCATGGCTTAAAACAATGAAAATTTGTTAGCTTACAATTCTGGAGGTCGGAAGTCTGTTCTGGGTTGCACTGGGCTAAAATCAAGATGTCTCTTCTGCGCTGTGCTCCTAGCTGGAGGCTCTAGGAGAGAACCCATTTTTGTTGCCTTTATCCAGTGACTCCAGATGTGTACTGCTCGGTGTTTGCCCTTCTTCACCATCTTCAAAACCAGCAACAGCTGGTAGAATTTTTTCAGGTGGCAGCTTGTTGCTTTCAATTCTGCCTCCTCCTCTGATTTCAAGGATTCCTGTAATTAGATTGGGCCCTCCTGAGTAAGTCAATGAAGTAAGCTTTCCCTTCTAAAGATACTTAATTACATTTGTGAAGACCCTTTGCCATACTAACGTATAAACAAGTTTCAAGGACATCTTTGGGAGAACCACATATACATGTACTCCTTGAACTAGCAATTTTACATCAGAGGCCTTAAAAAATTATTGCAAATGAACTCAAAGAGATATTCAGAAACACATTCATTGGGATATTGTGTATATTATGAAAGTTTTTTAAAAATTGTTTCTTAATAGGAAAATAAATATCAGTGCATTTTCACAGTGAAATTCTGCATAGGGTTAAGATAAATTGTAAACACATAATATTGAACAAAATAAAGATGCAGAATTACATTTGTTTGAGTATGTGTATGTATGGATGTGCATGGATAAGGAGAGATGATTGACAGAGTGATAGACAGATGATAGAGATTATAACAATGAATTGGCATAATAAATTCAAGATCTGGTGTTATGGTTATCTCTGGGAAGTTAGGGGAAGGGGAAGATACACAATATGTTCCCATTTGTTAGAGCTAGGTGGGTACATATGTTTTCCTTAAAATACTCTCCAGTTTCTTTATGCTTTCAGTGTTTCACAATAGGAATTTGAAGACACTTGTGTAAGGACAATAAATGGAATAAAGGAATCCCGTGGAAGAAGCAAAAGCTAAGAAGAGGAACACACTGAGCCAAGCCTAGATTAGTTGGTACTACTAATAAATGCTAAACTGAGCATCCAGAGCCTGGAGTTTCAGTCTTAGCTCTGTGGCTATTTACTTCTGTAACTTTGAGCACATTACCAAACATAACCGGATATTACTTTCCCCATATCACAAGTGAGGACACAAGTGAAGACTCTAGGTTTGTTGTAAACATAGAATAGTCTATCGGATGGTTTTTAAGTATAGTCAGAGATTGTTGACACTAAAATATGGCTAGTTTCACAAAGTACATCTTCTTGAAATTGGCACCTATGTCTACAGAATTTGTATAAACACATGTACATGCTCCCACACACACCAACACTGCATAACCCCCGCTTTTGGCTTAAAATCACTGCTATCTGCCAGTCTTTTGAGGCTAAAAGATGGCTGCATAGTTGTTCAGGGAAACATTTATTAAACCCAGTCTGGGATAAAATGTTGAGATGGAATTGAATTTGGAGCCCTGTTCTTTGTGACCTTCATGGAATCAAGCTCAGTTTTTCATTTGTATAATCTCCTTGGAGAACATGTTCAGTGGTAAGCTGTTAAACAGTACATCTCTAGAACACTATTCCCCAAAAGAGACCTATTAATGCCATAGAAATGGTTGCCTGTCCTAATTTAAGAACAGACAGTGTTAGACTATGGGGTAAATATTTCCTGGCAAAAACTATATGGTTATTCAAATCCCAGTGTTGCTGAGTGATCTCCTCGCCCATGCCAGAAGGGCCCCTGGACTGCAGAAAGAATTCCCTTCACAGATGCTCTGCCACCTCACAAATGCTTCCTTTGTCCTATGGACAAAATCAATGCTGAGGATTTTATACTTTGATTCATTTCTTTGGACACTATTTGGCATATCCTTCCAAGCGATGTCTTCTTCAATAAGAACAAACCACTTACTTCTGATGACATGAATTCTTGAGTAGGACTCTGACTGGGACATACATTGCCTAAGGCAGGAGGCTGGGCTCACTGGCTGTCTTTTGAGCAGCCCTGCTTTCATGTCCTAGTTACTCAACTTTGAACACAGCCAAAATTTATCCCAAGCCAAGTTCTTCTGGACAAAAAACACTGAAAACTCTTGCCTGCTTCAATCCAGTAGAAGACTCCAGCCGGATATTGGACCTGTCAAGTAATTTTAATCACTAAAAGAAGAATAGGTTAGATTCTTGTTCTCATTCTCCATAGTGCTGAGGCCACATATAGGCTACCTCTATATGAAATGTGTATATTTTAGTTTAAATTCTTTGTTGGTTTTATTGATTCTGTACATATGATATTTCAGAATACAGTTTTTAATCATATATGTATTCCTGAGGACCCATGAAGTGACTGCTGCATGTTTATATCAGCATTTTATTTTAGGGGAGAGTATTTTAGATGTTGTACAATGCTCTCCATTTTCCTGTCACTGAATTCTACCTGTCTCTTAGTCATTTCCTCATATACTTTAAGAATTTGACCTCAGGTTCATGGCTTTCTTTTCCAACATGAAGGTTCTTGTGGACAAGTTACCAAATCCCAGATATCTCTAAACGAAAGCTTTCTCCATATGTTACATTCTAGAACATGCCTCTTCACAAATTGCTCACTTACATTACAACCTCTAATCTTTTTACTTTACACATATGTGGACATCATTCTACTCTTACAGCTTGTCAGTTCACTGACCCTTCCATTTTTACTTCCTTATCAACTTTTATCTCCCCCTCAGGTCAGATTGCATGCTCTAGAATTTCAGTGATTATCCTGATAAAACCATCGATTTTTTTTTTTTTTGCCTTTCTTTTCACAGAAAATTCTAATCCTATGTAAACTCAATTATCTGCTTTGGAAGATTCAGTTCAGTTCAGTCTCTCAGTCATGCCCGACTCTTTGCGACCCCATGGACCACAGCAGGCCAGGCCTCCAAGTCCATCAGCAGCTCCCAGAGCTTCCTCAGACTCATGCCCATTGAGTCAGTGATGTCATCCAACCATCCAATGAATATTCAGGACTGATTTCCTTTAGGATGGACTGGTTGGATCTCCTTGCTGACCAAGGAACTCTCAAAGAGGCTTCTTTAACACCACAGTTCAAAAGCATCAATTCTTCGGCGCTCAGCTTTCTTTACAGTTCAACTCTCACATCCATACATGACTATTGGAAAAACCATAGTTTTGACTAAATGGACCTTTGTTGGGAATTTTAATATGCTGTCTAGGTTGGTCATAACTTTTCTTCCAAAGATAGGTCTCACTCTAAAGTCGGAATCATAAAGCTTATTTTTTTCTTTGCTCAACTTGCCTTCTGACTTTCTCCAAAAATTACTTCAAACTTTATTTTCTTTTCTCAAACTTCTACTTCAACCTCTCACATTGACTATTGATTTTTAGCTGATTATGTTGCCATTTACTTCTTGGAGAGAGAGAGAAATCCACCCGAAAAGAATCAACTAACTTCATGATCATCCAAACTACAAATCCACCTCAATGTGCTTGCATCTTTTCCTTCCATGTGTACTTCTGAAGCATTTCTTCCATTTGAACTCTGAGATCCTATGTCCTCCTGATTTCCCTGGAGCATTTACTTCCTCTGCTTTCCCACGAATAACCAATCTTCAAACTTTACATAAGCTCTTTCCAAAGTCTTCCAACCATTCCAACCATTCTTTAGTAAGTTTAAAAAATCTGTTTCTTAATTTGAGTTTCCTATTCTGTGAATATTATATTTATATATTGTACCAGCTTTCTATGGAATCATCTTTTCTTTATCCATTTGTAGTATTTTTCTTTTTGTAGATTCTATATATAAATAGCTAAAACACTGCAATAAGTGTTACTTGCTTGTAGTTTTCCTTTTAGATTTGTTTATGGGGTCTTTTGTCTAATAGGAGTTTTAATTTTACAGAACTCAGATTTAGCAGGATTTTCTTTTATGATTTATCCATTTTGCATCTTTAAAAAACTTTTTAAAAGATATTTACAATATTTTCTTCTAGAAATTTTAAAATGTTACTTTTTACATTGCATCTTTAATTTACATAGATTTTTTCAAAGTGAATAGTATAAACTAAGAACTTTTCATTTTTTTCTTATAGATAATTATCCAAGCAACATTTATTCTACTACCCAACTTCTACTTAATAATTTGAAAAAGAAACTTAGTCATTGACCAAATCTAAATATTTGTGTCTACTCTGGCACTCTGTTTTTTGTCCCATTGATTGATTTTCCATTCAGGCATCAATACCACACTGCTTTTATTATTAAATTGCATAGCTCTTTTTAAAATTAATTAATTTATTTTTTCTTTACATTATCATGTTGGTTTTGCCATACAGTGACATGAATCCACCATGGGTAAACATGTGTTCCCCTTCCAGAAACCCCCTACCACCTCCCTCCCAATTCCATCCCTCTGGGTCATCCTGGTGCACCAGCCCTGAGCACTCTGTTTCATGCATCAAACCTGGGCTGGCGATTCATTTCACATATGATAATTTACATGTTTCAATGCCGTTCTCCCATATCATCCCATCCTCGCCCTCTCCCATAGAGTCCAAAAGACTGTTCTATACATCTGCATCTCTTTTGCTGTCTTGCATACAGGGTTATTGTTATCATCTTTCTAAATTCCATATATATGTGTTAGTATACTGTATTGTTTTTCCTTCTGGCTTACTTCACTCGCCACACTGTTTACAATAGCCAGGACATGGAAGCAACCTAGATGTCCATCAGCAGACGAATGGGTAAGAAAGCTGTGGTACATATATGCAATGGAATATTACTCAGCCATTAAAAAGAATACATTTGAATCAGTTCTACTGAGGTGGACAGAACTGGAGCCTATTATACAGAATGAAGTAAATTGCATAGTTCTTTAACATATCTTGATATCTGATGGGGAGTGTTCCATCACCATATTCTTCTCAAAACTCTTTTGACTTTGTTGGCTCACTGAATTTTTATTTGAATTTTAGTTTTCAATTTGTCAAGTCACAGGAAAATTGATTTGATTTCTTTAATAAGAATTGCTTTATATTTATAGATTAATTTGTGGTAAACTGACACTTTTTTGGTATTATTGGTTCCCAGCCATAAACATGGTACATAGTTTTCATTTATTTTACTCTTTTTATGTATTTTAAGAATAAACATTATACTTTTATCACCAAAGTGAGTAAAAATATAAATTATTAAAATTAAAACACAGAGGAAAAAAGGGAGAAAAATGGAACAGAACGTTTAAAATCTTTGGGAATAAAAATCAAGCAGTTTAACATCCATTAACATACCCTAGAAGGAAAAGAGAAAGTAAATGGTATATAAGAAACACAAGATTATGACTATGATCTTCCAAACTGACAAAAAAAATTAACTTATATATCCTAGAATCTCAGCAAACATAGGATAAAGTAAACCATACCTAAGGAGATCATAGTTAAAATTCTCAACAGCAAGGATTAAGTGAAATTCATAAAAGCAGTCAGAAAAAAACTCTGACATTTCATTTACACACAAAGAAACAAGATTGATGGCTTAACTTATTGTTGAAAAATATGTGTTCTGAAAGTGTAAAAAGAAAAAAATCCTGCAAATTAGAATTCTATCTTCAATGAAAATTTTCATAAATGAAGGAAAATTAAAGAAACTTTTAGAGAGACTAAAGTTAAAAGCTGAGAAAATTTTCTCCAACAGATCTACACTATATTAGGCTAAAGAAAGTGATACCATAAGGGAGTTCAAATTTACAAGAAACATCAAAAAGCAATGAATAATAAATTAGTGGGAGTAAATATGAAATAATGTTTTTATATATATGTATATAAATTTTATATTTATTTGCATTCTCAACTCTCAGATGGGCTTTTAAAAACTATAATTTTGTAGCTTAGTCAGTTTGCTTCATTATTTATTGAGAATGCTTTGGTTTTAAATATATATGACAGAATTTCCTTTACTTAAAAACAACAAATTTATTTTCAACCAGAATGTGCATTATATAAAGAAAAATTTATTTGGAGGGAAAGTTTCATTATATAATATAAATAATATATTACTGTTTCTTTTTATTTACCTATCTATTTTAAACCTTAGAAAATATTAATATTAGATTTATCTTTCCTTCAGCAATCGGTCTTTGCAGACTCAAATTTGAAGTGACCATAGGTTTTAAAATACTTAAAATCTTTATAATTCTCTCCCAATCCCAATAACTCATAGTTTTAATTTCTTTATTGCTAATTTTTATAGTTATGTCAAGTTCCTTGCTTTGTTAGTTAATATTAATGGGTTTTACTGGCAGTTTTATTTGGTCAAGTCTTATTCTTGCACAACCAATTTTATCATGAAGGAGTATAATGAATTTGGTTCTCCAAATGCATGGAAAAAAATATGGACCCCCTACAATGACATAAAAAGACAAAGGAATTCTAGGGTCTTCTCAAAAAAATGTTTTAGACTGTTTTAAGATGATTTCTACTTTTTTTTTGTTTTTCTTTTTGATATTATTGCATTGTTTTTAACCATGTAAACATTGCCCTCTCCCCTTCCTTAATACAAACTTTTCTTGTATGATTGATTCATGGTACTGACACAAGGAATTCTAAGTGTATTGAATCCAATAGGATGTATAATACATGGGGTTTAATAAAGACATGCACTGCTATTGCAACGGAATCACAGACTCTGCATTTGAATTCATAACAATCTTTACCAGGAAGAACTCTTCAACAACTAGCAGATTTCCATCAATATATTTGGTAGAACTTCATCAATTCTTAATACATCAAAATAATTCTTCGTATTGATTTTCTTTTTTTGCCAAATCTGAAGACAAGAACTCAGCAGCTAGATCACTTAAAAGAATATTGATTTCTTCAAGGGCTTCTGTTAATCAGATACTTATATTCAGCACCTGATACTGGGAGTCTATTTAGTGCTCTAGCTCAGAAGGTAAAGAAGCTGTCTGCAATGTGGGAGGCCTAGGTTTGATCCCTGGCTCAGGAAGATCCCCTGGAGAAGGAAATGGCAACCCATTCCGGTATTCTTGCCTGGAGAATCCCATGAACAGAGAAGCCTGGCGGGCTACAGTCCATAGGGTTGCAAAGAGCTGACACGAATGAGAGACTAACATTTTCATACTTTCACTTTCTAGCCATTGTCATTTTCTTCCTCAAACCCTGTCTGGCCTATAACCTCATCTGTTTGATTCATCAATACAGCATCTTTTTTTCTAAGTACATCAGTGCTGTCCATTCTAGGGGAAAAGAAGAGACCAGAACTAGGACTAAACCTAATTCCAATCCTAGTTTTGAACTGTGTCCCAAACTTGGCCTCAGCTTTGGATGGAATTTTAATGATTCCATTTTCACTGGACAAATGGCCCCTTAAAACCCTATCAGAGATGCATTTAGCTTTAATCACCTACTCCTCTAGAGCAAATGGACCTTGGAAAGCTGTCAGTCCTTTATATGTCAGAGTCAGTCGGAGCTGTTTCCTTTCCACCCAACACCTAATTGAGATGAGTCACACGAATAAATAAAATAAATTCCTCTGTTGGAGAGAAAAAGAAGATATGACTAATAATTTCAGATCATACCTAAATTATGAGGCTAAATAAACGTCTACAGTCTTGAGAAGCTTGTAAGAAGAGATTCAGCCATTGGGAAATAGTGCAGGGAGAATGCTGAACTGTTGCCAAAGATGAATTTAATCAATCCCTATTTAACAGTTTTTCAACTTATCATTTAGAATAAAAAAAGCAAATTCTTCCTGCACCTAAAGTTGGTTCTTTGTAAAAGCAGACTGTGAGGAAAATATGCATTCAGAAGAGGACTAGCAGAGGACACCTGTTATTAAGTGATGGAGAGAATTTGGGGTCAGAAGAGATTCTTAAATTTTTCAGATAAAATGTGAACTTGCACATCATTTTTTAGGGAAAAAACTGAATATAATACTGGCATACTGGATATAATATCAAAATAATAAATTCATCAGACATATGTCGAATACCTATTATGTACCTGGATAACTCCATTAGATCTAAGTAGAGATAACTGCTAAAAGAACATAGTGGTTTTTGGTGTTTGTATTTGAATGTCATATAAAGAACAGATTCAGTTGAATGGCTTTGTACATAAAATAGCCCAAGGTGACTTGGGATGCACGTCTTTTGAAAAATCATACTTTATGCTATTTGAACTTTAAGCACACTTGACATATGTACATAAGTACTGTGTCATATGTCATATGTGTCATATGTCAAGTACTTGTAAGTGTAGGGACCTTTCTTTGAATTTATACCCAGGGTCTGAGTTGATGAAGAAAAAACAAAAGCTTCTACCCCAGTTTGTTTTTTCTTTTCCTAATAATTCTTTTCCAAGAATGTCAGGTAAGTTTTCTTGCACCAGTCAATTTCATATCTGATTGATATAACATACATATTAATATTTTAACAGTTATAATACATATTGTAATCAATGATAAATAGAATTTAAAAATGGAAAGCATTCTTAATTCAATTTTATTTCTGTCCCTATTATCTCCAGGTCAAGAACATCTTAGCTTATTTCTTTTCACTTAACTTATTTTTTAGGAATGTTTGTATTAAAAATGTCTTTTTTACCCAAAAAATCTTTTGGTTTTGGCTTCTACATGAAAAGATGAAAAGAGCTTGAAAGTTGTCCTCCTGTCCTTACACCAAGAAAAAAGTGAACAGACTGAAAATCAATGGATTTTCCTGGACTCATTGGAGATCTTTGCCACAAAGAAAACCTCTACCCTAAAATCTGGAAAGACAAGTGAATACAGAGAATCACAGCTAAGACCTGCTTACTGGAGCAGAAACCACTGAAACCATAAATTTCAGTGAACTTCATAAACATATATGAACAAAAACTTCATAAACATATGTGAACACATATATGGTAATTTTGATAAACTGCTAGAGGCTGAGTGAGGGCTGCAGTCACTGGTAAGGGTGGAGGCACAATCTGTGTGTGGAGGTTTTGGGGGGTGGGCTTTACCTACAGAAAGGCCACTAGGTTCTCTTGATGAAGAGCCAAGAAAAATATTCTCATAGCTTTGGCAAAAATAAGTGAAGAGCGATCATTATGAAATATCCAAAGGGTTTCAGTAACAAAGGTCTATGTTCAGGGGAAAAGATTTTATCAGAATTTTACTCGATCCGAAGTAGGAGCACTGCTCCCAGTCCGGCCCCCTCTAGCCTTGCTGTTTGACTGAGGGAGAGAGAAAGCAAAAAAACATCATGAAGGTCGGAGTCACCACAGTGAAGGATAAAGATATGCTGAAAATCTGAGATCTAATCATAAGATTAAAGAATCCTGAGCCTCCCTGGTGGCTCAGTGGTGAAGAGTCCACCTGCTAATGTAGGATACATAGATTTGACCCCTGATTAGGGAAGATCCCACCTGCAGTGGAGCAACAAAGCCTGTGCTCCACAACTATTGAGCTAGCCCTCTATAGTCTGGGAGCTACACCTACTGAAGCCCACGTGCCTTAGAGACTGTACTCCACAGCAAGCTGAAGCCTGTGCACTGCAACGGGAGAGCAGTGACCCACTCGCTGAAACTATAGAAAAGCCTGCACAACAAAGACTGCACAGCCAAATATAAATAAATACAGTTTTTTCAAAAAAAGAATTCTACTGCCATACACTATTACCCTACAAATAGAGTTCAGTGTGTAACTGAGCAACTGAAATGAACTGATATAACTGGGAAACACAGGTAAGAGAACTGCAAGACAAAGACTCTCTGAGGAAGAGTACTTAAACAAGTTCAAGGTCAACAGGGAGAGGGTAAAAAAGGCAGAGGTATCAGAAGACTCTAGTGCATACACTTATAGCAAATATTTCAGTGTTCAACAGCTCAGTTCAGTTGCTCAGTTGTGTTCGACTCTTTGCGACACTGTGGACTGCAGCACGTCAGGCTTCCCTGTCCATCACCAACTCCTGGAGTTTGTTCAAACTCATGTCTGTTGACTCAGTGATGTCATCCAACCAGCTAGTCCTCTGTCATCCTCTTCTCATCTCTTCCATCTTTCCCAGAATCAGGGTCTTTTCCAATGAGTTGGCTCTTCACATCAGGTGGCCAAAGTACTGGAGTTTCAGCTTAAACATAGTCCTTCCAATGAATATTCAGGACTGATTTCCTTTAGGATGGACTGGTTGGATCTCCTTGCAGTACAAGGGACTCTCAAGAGTCTTCTCCAATACCAGAGTTCAAAAGCATCAATACTTCAGTGCTCAGCTTTCTTTATAGCCCAACTCTCACATCCATACATGACTATTGGAAAAATCATAGCTTTGACTAGATGGACCTTTGCGTGCAAGGTAATATCTTTGCTTTTTAATATGTTGTCTAGGTCTGTCATAGCTTTTCTTTCAAGGAGCAAGTGTCTTTTAATTTCATAGCCACAGTCACTATCACCAGTGATTTTGGAGCCCAAGAAAATAGTTTCTCACTGTTTCCATTGTTTCCTCATCTAGTTGCCATGAAGTGATGGGACCATATGCCATGATCTTTGTTTTCTGAATGTTGAGCTTTAAGCCAACTTTTTCACTCTCATCTTTCACTTTCATCAAGAGGCTCTGTAGTTCCTCTTTGCTTTCTGCCATAATCTCATCTGCATATCTGAGGTTTTTGATATTTCTCCTGGCAGTCTTGATTCCAACTTGTGCTTCATCCAGCCCCCAGGCATTTCACATGATGTACTCTGCATATAAGTTAAATAAGCAGGGTGACAATATACAACCTTGATGTACTCCTTTCCTGATTTGGAACCAGTCTGTTGTTCCATGTCCTGTTCTAACCTTTGCTTCTTTACCTGCATACAGATTTCTCAAGCGGCAAGTAAGGTGGTTTGGTATTCCCATCTCTTTCAGAATTTTCCACAGTTTGTTGTGATCTGCACAGTCAAAGGCTTTGGTGTAGCCAATAAAGCAGAAGTAGATATTTTTCTGGAACTCTCTTGCTTTTTTGATGATCCAATGAATGATGGAAATTTGATCTCTGGTTCCTCTGCCTTTGCTAAATCCAGCTTGAACATCTGGGAGTTCTTGGTTCATGTACAATTGAAGACTTGCTTGGAGAATTTTGAGCATTACTTTGTTAGCAATTGTGTGTTAGTTTAAACATTCTTTGGCATTGCCTTTCTTTGGGATTGGAATGAGAACTGACCTTTTCCAATCCTGTGGCAACTGCTCAGTTTTCCAAATTTGCTGTCATATTGAGTGCAGCACTTTCACAGCATCATCTTTTAGGATTTGAAATAGCTCAACTGGAATTCCATCACCTCCACTAGCTTTATTCATAGTGATGCATCCTAAGACCAACCTGACTGCATTCCAGGATGTCTGGCTCTGGGTGAGTGACCACACCATCATGGTTTTTGAGTCATGAAGATCTGTTTTTTATAGTTCTTCTGTGTATTCTTGCCACCTCTTCTTAATATATTCTGCTTCCGTTAGGTCCATATTGTTTCTGTCCTTATTATACCCATCTTTTCATGAAATGTTTTCTTGGTATCTCTAATTTTTGCAGTGTCCAACCTCTCATCTCATCAACATAAAAGTTCACACTAAATGTTTCTTTGTCTCCATTCCCATAATGTTCAGTTCCCCCCATCCCCCCAAAATATTACAAGGTATGCTAAGAGGGAAGAAAGACCACAGTCTCCAGAGACAAAGCAAGCATCATGTTTACTAATAGAAATAGTGGACACAGGACCATAACAAGCAAGTAATGTAAGCAGAGAGATGGAAAATCTAAGAAAGACTCAAAGAAGCCAACAACACTGCAGCAGAGTACCTTTGGGCTCATCAGTAGGCTGAACAGAGTCTAGGAAATAATTAGTGAACTGAGCTCTAAGTCAATAGAAACTTCCCAAAAGTAAATGTAAAGGGGAAAGATAATGACAAAAATAGAACAGAATAACCAAGAAAAAAATAACTATCTTGTCATGTCATATTTAAACTGTAAAAAACAAAAAACAAAGGAAATCTTGAGCAAAATTAGAGGAAATTTTACCTATAGAGGAAAAATAATATGGAGATAAGCCTTACAGTGAGCTCTTCAGAAATAATTCAAGCAAAGAGAAAATGAAATGCAATGTTTAAATTGTTAAAGGAGAAAAACCACCAACCTTGAATCCTATGTCCAGTGAAATTGTCTTTCCCAACTAAAAGTGAAATAAGACTTTTCAGACAAACAAAAAACTATATGAATTCACCATCATGATATTTACTCTAAGAAATGTTGAAAAAAATTCTTCAGGGAGAAGGAAAATGATAATAGGTCAGAAACTTCCATCTGTATATAGAAAGGAAGAGCATTAGAGAAGAAATAAAGTAAAACATAATCTTCTACTTTTCTTATTCTTAATGATCTAAAAGGTAGCTGTATAAAGTAATAATAGTCACAGTGTATTGGGTCATTACAGAATTCAGACAAGTAAAATGAATGACAGCAACATAGAAAAGGACGAGAGGGAGGAGTTGGACACACTTTGTTATAAGTTTCCTGCACTACAAGTGAAGCAATACGGTGTTATTTGTAGGTGGACTTAATTAAAAATATATGTTATGAATGCTAAACCCACCACTAATAACTTCTTTAAACTAAGTGTAATTGATATGCTAGTACAGTTCTCCAAATCTGATATCATTCAGGTATCTGGTTCAAAGATATTTCTTATAAGGCAATCATCTAAGAGTGACACAGGTAGCTCCTTTTATAATTCAAAATCCATTTTAAAAAATTTCAGTTGGCAATGTACTTTCTCCAATAGGTTAAGAAGAATCTCATACTCAAAATATATTTTAAATGGGAGATATTTTTTATATATTTCTACCTACAGCATTTTTATCTATGTTACATTAATGAAAATGTTTTCTTATGTCCTTTGTTAATATCAAATTGCTCTAAAACATTAGTAATAAAGTTTTCAGAAGATTTAGGTTATTTATATCTTGTGAAAAAAAGTTTAAGTGCTGGTTGCTCAATTATGTCCATCTTTTTGTGACACCATAGCCTGTAGCTGGCTTGGCTCCTCTGTCCATGGGATTATCCAGGCAAGGATACTGGAATTGGTTTCCATTCCCTTCTTCAGGGGATATTCCCAACTCAGGGATCAAACTGGGGTCTCCTGCATTGCAGGAAGATTCTTAACCATCTGAACCACCATGAAAGCCCAAATTAATTAAATTCAGTAAAAATTATTCAGTGAACATTTGCCATCAGACATTAAGAAATCCTACAGTGGGATATCAAGAGAAGACAAAAGGTCAGTGAACTAGTCATACAGAATAATCCTTGCTAAAATAGAATGGTTATTAATAAAACCAGAAGTGTTTTTTTTTTAGTTATTGCATCCACGGGTTTTCAGTAACTTTCAATTAGTCAATTAATACACCTTTTTGAATTTTTAACTTTATGATCACTTTTAAGCACTCACAATCCAGTGAGATTTTGTATTACTATTCCTCCTTGCAGTGCATTACAGACCTCATTAAATTATATTGGTATATTTTCAGATTGGGCTTGGATGTGCCTTCAGAATCTTTCAAACAGCTTGAGACATTCCTTCCATTTGATTAGATTTGCCATACAAGATGAGATCCATTTACCATTTCTGGTTTAAATTAAAGATATGTAGTAATTATATTGTCACACATAAGAATGTTGAGTAGGATCTGGGTAAATGCTGGAACATGTTCCATTTCATTTCAAGGCATTTGAAAAGCTATCTGGAAAAACAAAGAGACAATATAAACTGAAAATAAAAGGCTTAGGGATGAGTTGTAGAGGGAAAGGGAATTAAGGCCAGCAAGAATACTATACAAGACAAACTCTACTGAAACTCATTGTCCTAAGGGAGAACATGGTAATTTATTGATGTTTCAAAAATATTAAAATAAGACTAGAAAATGATGTGTCTTGGTATCAATAAAACCATATTTCCCCCACTGAAAATAAAACACACATTTTAATATTGCATTATTTATATTATTAGAAATTATTATATTATTATATTCTGTTATAATAAATTATTATATTATTTATGTTGTTTTAGATTTCAAAAGAAATTTGGTTTCTAAAACTTATAAAAGTAGACTTCAATGAATTGTCATTATTTTTGCTTGTGTGAATTTAGTCATATGTAGAATGTAATATTTCATTAGATAATTTAAGTCTTTCATATTGGCAGTATCCTGCAAAGCTAAATCTTCACCTCAAGTTTGGATACTTTTATGTCATTTAAAATGTTTTATGAGATACTAAAGCACAATCTAGCATATAATTTAATTATAATATATAGCATATAACGGAGCATCTCAAAACTTCCAAGTATTTACACTGAAGACAAACAGAAAAGTTGGATGAAATTTAAAATAGCATCTTAAAGCATCAAGGGAAAGGCTGAATCATTGAAGACAACATTTAAAGAATTCAATACATTATATTAATATCAGATTAGACAAAGTAAAAGGCAAAATTAGTAAATGAAAAGTAGATCAATAGAAAATATACAAATTATAGTATAAGGTGGAAGAACAATGAATAAATACAGAAAGAAAAACAGAAAATGTACATGGACATAATGAAAAAATGTAGCACTATTTATAATCAGAGTTTCAGAAGGAGAGAATGGGAAATAGACAATACTTGAAGGGGTAATGACTGAGGATTTTATAAAATTGATGTAATTTCTTCATCCATATAATTCAAAGGCTCACTGTACTTTTTAAGACAGAAATAATCTAAAAGTAATCCAAATTTAAAGTGTACTAAATAAAATAGCTGAATAAGAAATTCAAAGAAAACATTTTGAAAACACTCAGAAAAGAGCACTTCCTCTGACGAGTGACAATAATATGAATAACAGATGACTTCCCAAGAGAAACAAAAGAAGTCAGAAGCTAATGAAATGAGACCTGTTAAGTACTGAAAGAAAATAACTATAACCTAAAATTCTGTGTAAGAAATAACATTTAAAATAAAGGCAAATGGCAAGGGAAGAAACAAAAATGAGAACTGAACAGAGAACTACAGAAACAACCAGAAAACAAGTAATAAAATGGAAACAAGTACAAACCAGCTGATAATTACTTTAAATAGCAATAGACTGCTCCATTAAAAAAAAATATGGTGGCTGCTAGGACAAAAAAATATAAGACCCTTCCATATGCTGCCTACAAGAGATTTATTTCAGAGTTAAATACACAGACTGAAAGTGAGAGGATAGAAAAAGACAGGCCATGCAGAGACAAGAAAAAAGTGGGTATAGCAATGCAAATATCAGACAAAGTAGAATTTGAAACAACATTTATAAAAAGGGAAGGGCATTACTTAGTGATAAAGGGAGCAATACAAGAAGAGAATATTACACTCACTAATACTATGCACCCAATACAGAAGGACCTAACGGACACTCATGGACATAAGGAAGAAATTGACAATAATACAATAACTATAGGGAACTTAAACACCTCAATGACATCAATGAGATCATCCAGTCAGAAAATTTGTAAGGCAACAGTGATCTTAAATGACATAACAGACCAATTAGACTGAATTGAGAACTATAGAACATTACATTACATCCCAAAAAAGAAGAATACACATGCTTTCAAGTGTTCATATAATGGTTTCCAGGAGACACCACATGCTAAGTCTCAAAATAAGTCTCAACAAATTTAGGAGGAGAGAAATTGATCATTTTTTCCTTACCATATCAGTATGAAACTAGATATCAACTACACAGAAAAAAGTAGAAAAGACTAAACAATTGGATACATGTTAGACTAAGCATGTGGATACATATAACATGCTGCTGAAAAACCAATGGGTCAATGAAGAAAACAAAGAAGGAATCAGAAAATATCTTGCAATAAAAGTAAATGGAAACACAACACACAAAAATTATGGGATGCAGCAAAAGTGGTTCTAAGAGAGAAGCTTATAATGACACAAGCTTTCTCAAGAAACAAGAAAAATATTATCACCTAAAATAATTAGAGAAAGAAAAACAAAGCACAGAATCAGTAGAAGGTAGGAAATAATAAAGATTAGAGGGAAAATAAATAAAAAACAATAGAAAATATCAATGAAATTAAGAACTATTTCTTTGAAAAGATAAATTTGATAAACCTTTAGCCAGCAGCAATAAGAAAGAAAGGGAGAGGACCCAAATTTAAAAATAAGAAATCAAATTGGAGAAGTAACAACTGATACCACAGAGATACCAAAAAAAAAAAATTAAACTACAAAAAGTTATAACCCTAAAATTGGACAACCTAGAATAAATGGACAACTTTCTAGAAACATACAACCTGCCAAGGCTGAATCAAGAATAAACAGACAATTTGAACAGACTGATCACTAGTAGTAAATTGAATCTGCTTAAACCTCCAAGCAAATAAAGTTGAGGACTGGACAGCTTCACAGGGAAATTCTACAAAATATATAAAGAGCTAGTAACTATTCTTTTCAAACTATTCCAAAAATTGAAGAGGATGGAATATTTTCAAATTCATTCTATGAGGCTACCATTACTTTGTCACAAAAACAAAGATATTACAACAAATGAAACTCATGCCAGTATCTTTGATGAATATAAATACAAACATATTCAATAAAATATCAGCAAGCTGAATCCAACAATATAGGCAAAGAATCAAACACCAAGGTCAACTTGAATTTATTCCAGGGAAACAAGGATATTTCAAGGGGGAAGGTGTATATATATATATATATATATATATATATATATATATATATACACACACACACACATATATATAATATAATATATATATAATACCTGATTCATACTGTTGTACTGCAGAAGGCAACACAATATTATAAAACAATTATCCTCCAATTAAAAATTAAAAATTTTTTAAAAAGTAAAAAAAAGCAATCCATGTGATAAACCGCATTAACAAAAGGAGAGTTAAACATCACATGATTATCTCAATAGATGCAGATAAAGCATTTGCCAAAATTCAGCATGATTTTATGATTAAAAACTCTCCAGAAAGTGATATAGAAGGGACATAACTGAAAGCAATAAATGCTATATATGGCAAACTCACAGGTAACATACTCAATGGTGGAAAGCTGAAAGCATTTCCTCTAAGATAAGGAACAGGACAAGGATGCCCATTCTCACTACTTTTATTCAACACAGTATTAGGAGTCTTCACCATGGCAATTGGACACAAGAAAGAAATACAAGGGATACAAGTTGGAAAGTAACAGGTAAATCTGTCACTGTTTGCAGATGACATGATTCCATACATAGAAAGTCCTGAAGACACCACCAAAATACTAGAATTCATCAATGAATTTGATAAAATTGTAGGATATAAAATTAATATACAAAAATATATACATTTCTGTATTACATTTCTATACACCTAACAATGAACTATTAGAAAGAGAAATTGAGGAAACAATATCATTTACTTTAACATCAAAAAGTACCTAGGACTAAACCTACCTAAGGTGGTAAAGACTTGTACCTGGGAAACTATAAGAAACTGATAAAAGAAATTGAAGATAACATGAACAGATGGAAAGATACACTGTGTTCATGGGCTGGTAGAATTAATATTGTTAAAATGATCATACTCCCCAAGGCAATCTACAGATTCAGTGCAATTGCTGTTTAGTTGCTCAGTTGCATCCAACTCTTTGTAACCCCATGGACTGTAGTACCATGTAGAACTTTCTTAAGCTCATGTCCATTGAGTTGGTGATGCCATCCAGCCATGTCATCCTCTGTCATCCCCTTCTCATTCCACCTTCAATCTTTCCCAGCATCAAGGTCTTTTCCAGGGAGTTGGCTCTTAGCATCAGGTGGCCAAAGTATTGGAGCTTCCACTTCACCATCAGTCCTCCCAATGAATATTCACGGTTGATTTCCTTTAGGATTAACTGGTTTTATCTCCTTGCTGTCCTAGGGACTCTTAAGAGTCTTCTCCAACACCACAATTAAAAAACATCAACTCTTCAGCCCTCTGCCTTTTTATTGTTCAAATCTCACATTCGTACATGACTCCTGGAAAAACCATAGCTTTAATTAGATGGACTTTTGTTGGCAAAGTAATGTCTCTGCTTTTCATATGCTGTCTAGCTTTGTCATAGCTTTCCTTTCAAGGAGCAAACGTCTTTTAATTTCATGGCTGCTGTCACCATCTGCATGGTGTTTCACTGTTTCCGCTGTTTCTCCATCTATTTGCCATGAAGTGATGGGACTGAATGCCATGATCTTCATTTTCTGAATGTTAAGTTGCAAGCCAGCTTTTTCACTCTCCTCTTTCACTGTCATCAAGAGGCTCTTCAGTTCCTCTTTGTTTTCTTCAGTGTCATCTGTATATCTGAGGTTATTGATATTTCTCCTGGCAATCTTGATTCCAGCTTGTGATTCATCCAGCCTGACATTTTGCATGATGTTCTCTGAATGTAATTTAAATAAGCAGGGTGACAATATAGGGACTTGATGTGCTGCTTTCCCAATCCCTATCAAAATATCAAGGGTATTTATCATGGAACTAGAACAAATAATCCTAAAATTTATATAGAACAACAAAATACCCTGAGTTGCCAAAGCAAGCTTGAGAAAAAAAGAACGAAGCTGATCAAAAATCCTCCCAGATTTCAGACCGTACTACAAAACCATAGTAATAAAAACAGCATGATACTGGCACCAAAGCAAAAAACAAACAAACAAAAAATACATAGTTACTGGAGCAAAATAGAGAGCCCAGGAATAAACCCAGACACCTATGGGTTTATTAATTAATTAATCTACAACAAAGCAGGTGAATATGACTGAGAAAAGACAGTCTCTTCATTAAATAATGCTGGAGAAAGTGGACAGTTACATATAAAAGAATGAGATTAGCATATTTTAATGCTATATACAAAAATAAACTCAAAATGTATTAAACACCTTAATATATAACCAAAACCCATAAAACTCCTAAAAGAAAACCAAGATGAAACACTCTTTGACATAAATTACAGCAATATATTTTTGAAGCTGTCTTCTAAAGCAAAGCAAAAAGAAAAAGTGAAGAAATGATGCCTAATTAAACTTAAAATCTTTTGAACAGTAAAGAAAATCATCCACAAAATGAAAAGACAACCTATTGAATAGGTGAAAATATTTGCAAATGATTTGACCAATAAGGCTTAATATTCAAAATGTGTAAATATTTCATACTACTCAATATCAAAGAAACAAGCAACTGGACTAAAAAATAGCAGAAGATCTGAATAGAATCTTTTCCAGAGAATCCATCTGCTGGTCTACAGGCACATAAAAATATACTCAAGGTTTAATCATTCTAGAAATGCAAATGAAAGCCTCAGTGAGGTATCACTTCACAACTGTCAAAATGGCTATTATCAAAAAAGACACAGAAATAAGTGTTTGCAAAGGTACAGAGAAAAGGAAACTCTCATATGCTGTTGGTAGAAATACAAATTGGTGGAAAATAGTATGGAGATTTCTAAAAAAAGAAACTAAAAATAGAACCACCTTATGACCCAGCAGTTTTACTCCTGGCTTTATATCCAGAGCAAACAAAAGATACATGCACTCCAATGTTCACAGCAGCATCAATTTACAATGGCCAAGATATGGAAGCAATCTAATTGTCTATAAATAAATGAATGGATAAAGAAGAGGTGGTATACACACACAATTGAGTATGCTACTCAATCCTAGAAATAATAAAATATTGCCATTTGAAATGACATGGATGGACTTGAAGGTACTATGCTTCAAGTAAGTCAGAGAAAGACAAATACTGTATAATAACACATATTTAGAGTCTAAAAAGTAAAACAAACTAGTGAATATAACAAAAACAGACACAGATATAGAAAACAAATGAGTGATTACTAGTGGGGAGAAGATAGCAGGGAGGGATGAAGAGATACAAACTATTAGGTAAATAAATATATATGCTAAGAATATATTTTTTGGCACAGAGAACGTAGCTAATAATTTATAGTAATTATAAATGGAGTATAACCTTTAAAAATTGTGAAGCTCTACATTGCACAGAACAATTAATATTGTACATTAATAGAAAAAAAATTTAAAGTATGTATGGCTTTTTTCACCAGGAATAATCTACGTAATATTGGTTTTGACTTAGAAAAGTTCAGGTTTGCTATGTACACGATTGTTGAAGGTGAAGTCGCTCAATCATGTCCGACTCTTTGCGACCCCATGGACTGTAGCTTACCAGGGTTCTCTGTCCATGGGATTCTCCAGGCAAGAGTACTGGAGTAGGTTGCCATTTTCTTCTCCAGGGTATCTTTCTGACTCAGGGATCGAGTCAGAGTCTCCCATATTACAGGCAGATGCTTTACACTCTGAGCCACCAGGGAAGCCACACAATTGTTAGTTATTGAAATTAACAAGAATTTACAAATTTAATTCCTTTAAATTAACAAGTTACCAATTACATTTTAAAATAATTTAATTTATAAAATCATTTGCTTTCTGAAATATATATTTCAGAAATAAATCTAGTGCTATGAAGTATTTTTATTCTGTAAATTACTGATTTCTAAGCAAGAACACTTAGATTCTATCTTCTCTACTTTAAGACCACATAAGTTCTCTATAATTATCTAGTTAATACTGTTATTGGGAATGTATTTTAAATATAATTTTGAGGTGCTACTTCATGCAGAGTTAAACACACATATAAACCTTGTATGTCTACTATTTAAATTTTAACCAAATTTTTATATTATCTCAAATCCATTAGTTGATCTAGACCTTGCATCAATAACAGTTTCATAAAACTTACTAACATTTATGCTATCCAGGTTGGCCATAACTTTTCTTCCAAAGAGTAGGTGTCTTTTGATTTCATGGCTGCAATCACCATCTGCAGTGATTTTGGAGCCCAAAAAGTAAAGTTTGACACTTTTCCACTGTTTCCCCATCTATTTCCCATGAGGTGATGGAACCAGATTCCATGATCTTAGTTTTCTGAATGTTGAGCCTTAAGCCAACTTTTTCACTCTCATCTTTCACTTTCATCAAGAGGCTTTTTAGTTCCTCTTCACTTTCTGCCATAAGGGTGGTGTCATCTGCATATCTGAGGTTATTGATATTTCTCCCAGCAATCTTGATTCCAGCTTGTGCTTCTTCCAGCCCAGTGTTTCTCATGATGTACTCTGTATATAAGTTAAATAAGCAGGGTGACAATATATAGCCTTGACGTACTCCTTTTCCTATTCGGAACCAGTCTGTTGTTCCATGTCCAGTTCTAACTGTTCCTTCCTGACCTGCATACAGGTTTCTGAAAAGCAGAGACATTACTTTGCCAACAAAGGTCTGTCTAGTCAAGGCTATGGTTTTTCCAGTAGTCATGTATGGATGTGAGAGTTGGACAGTGAAAAAGACTGAGCACCGAAGAATTGATGCTTTTGAACTGTGGTGTTGGAGAAGAATCTTGAGAGTCCCTTGGACTGCAAGGAGATCCAACAAGTCCATCCTAAAGGAGATCAGTCCTGGGTGTTCATTGGAAGGACTGATGTTGAAGCCGAAACTCCAATACTTTGGCCACCTCATGCGAAGAGTTGACTCATTGGCAAAGACCCTGATGCTGGGAAGGATTTGGGGGCAGGAGGAGAAGGGGACGACAAAGGATGAGATGGCTGGAATGCATCACCGACTCGATGGACATGGGTTTGGGTGGACTCTGGAAGTTGGTGATGGACAGGAAGACCTGGCATGCTGTGGTTCATGGGGTCGCAAAGAGTTGGACATGACTGAGCGACTGAACTGAACTAACATTTATGATAATCTTTCTAGTTTACAAAATTATTTTATTTGTTCCTCACAAACATAGGTAAATACATCTGGTATTGATATTCTTATTTTGCATGTTAAAAAATCTGAGATTCAAAATTTCACACCTTTTTCCTGTACCATTCTATCACACCTTACATGATTACTTTAACCCTTTGCTTACATAAACTTTTGATAATGTGGTCATTGTTCATTACACTATATTTCCCCAAACTCTCTCCAGAAACACTAATGAATTTAATTATATAGAAAAAAAGATATTTGCTTAATGTTATGATTGTTAACACAATGAAATGATAGGTGATTGAGACGAATGAGAGATCAATACCTAGGCTCTACAAGAAATACTTGTGAATCAATGAAGAAAATCATTTCCACAGGAAAAATAAAAAAGAATATGAACATTACTATCTTTCTAAATTCCATATATATGTGTTAATATACTGTATTGTTGTTTTTGCTTCTGGCTTACTTCACTCTGGATAATGGGCTCCAGTTTCGTCCATCTGAGTAGAATTGCTTCAAATGAATTTTTTTTTAATGCTGAGTAATATTCCATTGTGTATATGTACCACAGCTTTCTTATCCATTCATCAGTTGATGGGCATCTAGGTTGTTTCCATGTCTTAGCTATTGTAAACGAGAACCCAACATGGGAGACAACAAAAGGAACGCAGATGTATAGAATAGACTCGTGGACTTTGTGGATGAGGGTAAGGGTGGGATGATATGGGAGAAGGGCATTGAAGCATGTTAATTGTCCTGTGTCTAATCAATCGCCAGCCCAGGATTGATGCTCGGGACTGGTGCAGCGAGATTTCCCGGGGGGTGGGGGGGAGGGAGGAGGGAGGGGGGTTCCGGAGGGGAAGCATATGTAAACCCATGGTGATATCATGACAATGTATGGCAAAAACAATAATAAAAAAAAAAAGAATATGAACAGCACAGCAGCCTTCTGTGTCCTTCACTATCTCCCAAAGTTTGCTCAAACTCATGTCCATTGAATCAATGATGCCATCCAACCATCTCATCCTCTGTTGTCCCTTTCTCCACCTGCCCTCAACCTTTCCCAGCATCAGGGTCTTTTCCAATGAGTTGGCTCTTCACATCAAGTGGCCAGAGTATTGGAGATTCAGTTTCATTTCTTCCAGTGAGCATTCAGGGTTGATTTCCTTTAGCTTTATGGATAAGCAGCTAATCATTAGCACAATCCTATCCTTCCTTGTGTTGAGCGTTCTGTTCCATGTAGATGCTCTAATGCCTTTACGTCAATGCATCTGTCTAGAATGTTCTTCAGTTTGCTCTTTAGCTAAAAATATGTATTCATCTTTCAGATCCATCTGTCAACATCTGAATAGATCATTTCCCTTTGCTATGGTCTCAAATTTCAGTTCAGTTCAAACAATCAGTCGTGTTTGAATCTGCAACCTCATGAAGTGCAGCTTGCCATGCCTCCATGTCCATCATCAACTCCCAGAGTTTGCTCAAACTCATGTCCATCACGTTGGTGATGTCATCCAACCATCTCATCCTCTCTTGTCGCTTTTTCCTCATGCCTTCAATCTTTCCCAGCATCAGGGACTTTTCCAATGAGTTAGTGCTTCTCATCAGGTGGCCAAAGTATTGGAGTTTCAGCTTCAGCATAAGTCCTCCCAATGAATATTCAGGACTGATTTCCTTTAGGATGGATTGGTTGGAACTCCTTGCAGTCCAAGGGACTCTTAAGAGTCTTCTCCAACACCACAGTTCAAAAGCATCAATCCTTCGGTGCTCAGCTTTCTTTACAGTCCAACTCTCACATCCATAGACTACTGGGAAAACCACAGCAGGACTAGATGGACCTTTATTGGTAATGTCTATGCTTTTTAATGTGCTGTCTAGGTTGGTCATAGCTTTTCTTCCAAGGAGCAAGCTTCTTAATTTCATGGCTTCAGTCACCAGCTGCAATCATTTTGGAGCCCCTTAAAAATAAAGTCTCTCACTGTTTTCATTGTTTCTCCCATCTATTTGTCATGAAGTGATGTGACTAGATGCCATGATCTTAGTTTTCTGAATGCTGAGTTTTAAGCCAACTTTTTCATTCTCATCTTTCACTTTCATCAAGAGGTCTTTAGTTCTTTGCTTTCTGCCATAAGGGAGGTGTCATCTGCACATCTGAGGCTTTTGATATTTCTCCTGGCAATCTTGACTCCAGCTAGTGCTTCATCCAGGCCCAGCATTTCTCATGATGGATTCTGCATATAAGTTAAATAAGCAGGGTGACAATATACAGCCTTGATGTACTCCTTTCCCAATTTGGAACCAGTCTGTTCTTTCATGTCCAGTTCTACCTGTTGCTTCTTGACCTGCATACATATTTCTCAGGAGGTAGGTCTGGTATTCCCATCTCTTGACAAATTTTCCACAGTCTATTGTGATCCACACAGTCAAAGACTTTACTGTAGTCAATGAAGCATAAATAGATGTTTTTCAGAACTCTCTTGCTTTTTCAATGATCCAGTGGATGTTGGCAATTTGATCTCTGGTTCCTCTGCCTTTTCTAAATCCAGCTTGAATATCTGGAATTTCACAGTTTACATACTATTGAAGTCTGTCTTGGAGAATTTTGAGCATTACTTTGGTAGCTCATGAGATGAGTGCAATTGTGTGGTAGTTCGAGCATTCTTTGGCATTGCCTTTCTTTGGGATTGGAATGCAAACTGACCTTTTCCAGCCTTTCGCCACTGCTGAGTTTTCCAAATTTGCTGGCATATTGAATGTAGTACTTTCACAGAATCATCTTTTAGGATTTGAAATAGCTCAACTGGCGTTCTGTCGCCTCCACTAGCTTTGTTTGTAGTTATGCTTCCTAAGGCCCACTTGACTTTGCATTCCAGGGTGTCTGGCTCTAGGTGAGTGATCATACCATCATGATTATTTGGGTTGTGAAGACTTTTTTTATAATTCTTCTTTGTATTCTTGCCATCTCTTCTTAATATCTTCTGCTTCTGTTAGGGCCATACCATTTTTATCCTTTATTGTGCCTATCTTTGCATAAAGCATAGTGCAATTATTATTTATATCACTTATTACACATGTAAGTATCTCTGGTAATTATTTTAATAATTTCTATTTCTATCAACATCCTTAAACTCCTTAAAGTTAGGGCCCCTACTGGTTTTGCTCACTAATGTTTTCAAAGGACTTGAGAGGGTGCCAGGCCTTCATAACTGGCCCAGTAAATTATCTGTTAAACAAATGGTTAAATGTAAAAATTCCTGGTTTAAGGAATGTATTAGATACCTGCTTTTATAATTTAAAAATGAGAGATATATAGAAGTTTAGAATAACAGTAATAACAAACAGTCTATTAGTTAAAGAAATGATGTTCAAAAGAGAAAAGCATGAAATCAAGAAACACAGACAGCACTTCACTTCTAGATTTAACTATTAAATGATTACTTTATTATAAATGTGTGAAAATGATGGGCACCACATGCTTGTTTTTTGTTTCTCCATTCAGAATCTGTGTATAATTCTATAGGTGATGAGTAAAAATTTTTTAAATGGCATTCCAAATGACACCCTGTAAACAATAATTTTTTTTTCTGAAACAAAGCCAGGAGTTTTTACATCACAGATGTCCATGTACCCAAAGAGTCATTGTGCAGAAACTAATCCCAAAATATTCCCTTTTAAAATCTGCTAACTTATTTCCTCATGTAAACAAAAGAAAAGACAGTCCCACATGAAAGAGAATGAGAGTTTCTACGTTTTGCAAGTATACCACACCTGTTTTTTAATTCTGTGGCATTCCAACTCACCTAAAGAAAACCTTAGAAAGAAAACTATAAATGGTATACCCCATGCATACACATTTAATAATGACTGGAACACATGGAAGTTGTAAAGTCAGGAGGAAAATCAATGTTTTTCATTGAAACTAGTCTAGTCATAGAGAGGAAGCCTCAAAAACAGCATCTTTGTTATTCAGAAATCAGTGCCAATCAGCCTAGTTATACTTTCAAAGGAAGATAAAATCTGATCAGGGTTTATGTGTCAGGTGCTTTACAAATATTATGTCACTTAATCTTCCCCTTCAAGTTCTGTGAGGTGGTATATATAAATGTTAATGTTTACGGCAGAAAGAACTGAGATGCAGTTAAACAATTAACCAGAGCAGACAAACAGTGGAGGCAGGGCTTAAATGCAAGTATAACCCCAAAGTCTTCATGTTTTCCCTTCATGCCTGCTTTAAAGCATTCTTCCTCTCCATCTATTATGGAATCTCTAAAGTTCTCAAAATGTTTCTTCTCCCATCAGTTTGACTCTGTCATCTTCGAACACTTTCACTGTGGCAGATATTACAACCTTGTGGACCCACGCTCATCTAACTAGAAGATCACTTGAGACTGATTTCTATTTCACATCTTGCTCTCTTTCCCTTTTCCTCTTGTTGGTTACAGAATGTCTTGGACAGACATTTACCACAAGCACTAAAATTTTAACATGTGAAAAGTTGAAAGAATAGTATAGTAAATAATAATCTGTCACTTTCAAATTAAAGGATCTTTTTTAGGTCATCTTGACTTTAATGTTTTCTGAATGAAATTAGGCCAACAAAATGTTCCTCTTATCCAGAGTTTACCTCATTAAGGACCACAATAAAGGAGAAATTCTTCAAGCTATTCCAAAATAGACCTTTTCTACTTGATTATTTCTCTACTAAATAAAACTGAAAAGATTTCCCTTCCAAAGATCAAGTCCCTCATATTCGTGGACTTTCCTCATCCAAATAATGTTTCTCAACCATCCACATCACTCACACATTATTTTATCCACACTTCACCTTTTAAATAAGGTATTGGTTTCTAGCTATGTGAGGGGAAACCATGATTTCCTTCAAACAATATGAATTCAATGAAAGCTATGCTACACTGAAATGTATATGATCAGATAAGTACATGACAAAGATGACTGTGGTTGATTAAAGTTAGATATTGCAAATACACTGATTAATTAGTTAGCATTAGTCACACAGTCATGTCTGACTCTTTGACAACCTATGGACTGTAGCCTGCCAGGCTCCTCTGTCCATGGAATTCTCCAGGCAAGAATACTTGAGTGGGTAGCTATTCCCTTCTCCAGGGGATCTTCCTGACCCAGGGATCAAACCCAGGTCTACTGCATTGCAGAAAGATTTTTTATTATCTAAGCCATCAGGGAAGTCCCCAAAATAAACTGGTAAATCCTGCAAATTTAGGTATGAACAAAGCTTTTGTCCACCTCTCATTTACTCTTTTCTTTTCACTGGTAAAACTTATAGATCTACTCTCAGAAGCTGACCTCCTTCTGAATATGTGATGATTATATGATGGAAAATCTGCATCCCTGAGTGGTAGCTTGTATTTCATTCCCTAAATCTAAACTCAGAAATAGCATCCTTTCTTTTCCTAGTTTAGAGATGGTTCATGATAGCTCTAAGTTTAGACACAAAGGAATATCTAAATCTAGCTTTTCCTGCTTGAGCTACAAGTAAGCATCTATCTTTTGCTCCTTCTTCCAGATATTCCTAATCCCCTGTCCTCCTCCACACATACACACACACACACACACACACACACACACAAATCTTTTGATGTATGACATGCTGAAATGCTGGAGAGAGAATAGTACTTTCTGGTCAGACAAGAAAATAGCACTAAACATGGAAATAGGGACAAAATTCTAATTTTAAAGAAAGAAGTTCAGTAGATTCTGACCTCTATTGTGCCAGGAGGAAAAAAAAAAGGAGAAGACATATACAAAATGACTTTTATTATATTTTTGCCCTAATGAAAAATCTTGATAAAAGACAATGTAAATTTAGAATGAAAGTGATATTTGGGTTTACTTTCTAATGCAACACATCTATTCTACTTACTTTTACTTTTATCCAGCTTTATTAAAATATGATTGACAAATAATGTATAAATTTAAGGTATACAATGTGATGATTTGACATGTGTATATTGTGAAATGATTATCAAAATAAGATTAGTTAACACACTCATCCCCTTATGTGGTTATCATTTTGTGTATGTGTGTGGCAAGAACACTTAAGATCTGCTCTCTTAGCAATTTTCAACTATACAATGCAATATTGTTAATTATACGGTCACCCTGCTGTACCTTAGCCTTCCTGAACTTACTCCTCTTATAACTGAAACAATGTACCCTTTGACCAAGATCTCCCCATTTCTCCCACCCCATGGCAATCACATATAAGTGAGATCATACAGCATCTGTCTTTCTCTATCTGACATTTTACTTAGCATAAGGCCCTCAAGGTCCATTCATGTGATCACAAATTGCAGGATTTCCTTCTAGGTGAGAAAACTGTGGCCCAAAGAGATAATGTTACCTGTCCAAACTCTTACAGCCTTCTGGTAGCAGAACAAGAAATGGAACTCAATTCTCAATGCTACTATTTTTGCATTGTATTTGAGTCAGGATCAAAGAACACCAAAGAAAGAAAGTTTAACAGTATATCAACGTTCTTATTTCTTTAACTGTAATGTTACTGGATTGATGTAAATCACAGAAAACTTTTGGGCTCTATCCTACAAGTTCATAATTCCTCTGTTTTGTACTTTAAAAATGTGTGTGTGTGGTGACACAGTGCTATTAATTATTTTATTGATACATCATAGAGATGACTGTCAGGATTGTTTATTTTACAGACGTGTAAATTCCTTTTTTTTTAATGCTATTGGCAACAGCAAAGAACACTTTCTTCTCTTCCCCACTATAGCTGTGAAATTCCATTCAGTAAGACTGTCCCAGGCAGTTTTGAGAATTACCATTACCTTTAGTTAGCAATAAAAATGGTGATTTCTAGCAAGAAATTAAAGCAACCACTTAGCAGGCAAAACTCAATGATCCTGGTGCCAGAGACAGCAGAGAGAAGCAAATGAACTTGACCTCCAGTTGTGTTTCAGCTGATTCCTAGAGTCAAATAAGCATAAAGGGACTATGATTCTCATGCAGGTTCAGTATTATCCTATGGAGAGTAGAGCAATGAAGAAAGAGGATGAGCCTGAAAATCTGGGGCTTAATGAATGTGTTTGTGGAAAACCTGATGAGCTTTGGCTGGTTCAAAGCAGTGTCTGATCTGAAACAAGTGTTTACTGCCTAGTGACCAGAGTTCCTTTTATTGAAGTTGTATGACTCACTTGAATGTTTTGCCATACCAAATTACTTAGCTAATTTGAATAAGGAACCCAGAGATGTTATTTCTTCCCCAGACTTCTCTAAGAGTTTCTTTTCTTACTTATATCCAAAATACAACTATTAAAAGGGAAACATCTTAATAATTTTAAGAAACTCAAGAGAATCTCTTCGAAGTATAAGATATAAGTAGAATATGGTACATGACTCACAGTTGAAAAATATTTTAGCCAATGTTTAAGGCCTCTGAACACAGTACCAGGGGTATCATGTATAATACAAATGGAGCATCCAGACTATTAGCATCTGGTTCAAAGAAGAAATAATTCTGACATGGGATAGCATCAAAAGTCAGGAAAGCATGGACTCTGTGAAAAGCCTCAGATGACAGAGACATGAAGAACAGAATGTTAATGAGAAAAAAAAATGAGAGATATGAAAATTAATCTAGTTTGAGGAACTTACCAGACATTGTTCAGTCAGTCAGGGGAGGCATATATCACACTCTTGCCTAAGATCACAAAAATGACCATTGAGGTATGGCACTGAGGAGGACCTCAGTTTCCCGTTCTTAGAGTCTCCAATTGACCTCTTATAGGCTCTTTATTTCCATCTTACTCAGTCACATCCAAATCTGCTCTTCACACTGGACTCAGAGTTATTTTTTTTTAATGTAAACTAGATCACATTGCCACCATGACTGAAACTTCACAGGATCATTCCTACCTAATTTTCCTTGTATTCAAGGGAACATGATCTGATCTCTACTTGTCTCTCCATTTCCTGCTGATTTCTTGTATCTGTTTCCTCACTCCATGCCCTATTTCTTATGCTCAGTCCTTTGGCAGTCTTCCTCTTCCTAGAAATACACACTTTAGAACTAGTGTATTTGCTGTTCCTCTTTGTGGAATAATGTATCAGAGATATTTAATGCCTGGACCCTTCTTGGCATTCAGCTCTCAGCTCATATATTACTTCCTTAGTGAGGCCTTTAATAAGCATCTAATTTAACTTGGTACACCACTCCTGACCCATAACTTTTTATTATATTATGATATTTTATCTATATAGCCTATCTTTTTTTTTTTTTTTTAGCGGCTAAGCCATGTATGAAGCATCACTACAAACAAAGCTAGTAGAGGTGATGGAGTTCCACTTGAGCGATTTCAAATCCTAAAAGATGATGCTGTGAAAGTATTGTACTCAGTATGCCAGAAAATCTGGAAAACTCAGCAGTGGCCACAGTACTGGAGAAGGTCAGTTTTCTTTCCAATCCCAAAGAAAGGCAATGTCAGAGAATGCTCAAACTATTGCATGATGGCATTCATCTCACATGCTAGCAAAGTAATGCTCAAAATTCTCCAAGCCAGGCTTCAACAGTACATGAACTGTGAATTTCCAGATATTTAAGCTGGATTTAGAAAAGGCAGAGGAACCAGAGATCAAATTGCCAACATCTACTGGATCATCAAAAAAGCAAGAGAGTTCCAGAAAAACATCTACTTTTGCTTCATTGACTACACCAAAACTTTGACTGTATGGATCACAATAAACTGTGGAAAATTCTTCAAGAAGTAGGAATTGACCTGCCTCCTGAGAAAAATGTATGCAGGTCAGTAAGTGACAGTTAGAACTGAACATGGAACAACAGACTGGTTCCAAATAAGGAAAAGAGTACATCAAGGCTGTATATTGTCACCTTGCTATTTAACTTATATGCAGAGTCCATCATGAGAAATGCTGGGCTGGATGAAGCACAAGCTGAAATCAGGATTGCCAGGAGAAATATCAATAACCTCAGATACACAGGTGACCAACCCTTATGGCAGAAACTGAAGAACAACTAAAGAGCTTCTTGATGAAAGTGAAAGATGAGAGTGAAAAATTTGGCTTAAAACTCAGCATTCAGAAAACTAAGATCATGGCATCTGGTTCCATCACTTCATGGCAAATAGATGAGGAAGCAATGGAAACAGTGAGAGACTTTATTTTTAGGGGCTACAAAATGACTGCAGCTGGTAACTGCAGCCATGAAATTAAAAGAAGCTTGCTCCTTGGAAGAAAAGATATGACAAACCTAGACAGCACATTAAAAAGCAGAGACATTACTTTGCCAACAAAGGTTCATCTAGTCAAAGCTGTGGTTTTACCAGTAGTCATGTATGAATGTGAGAATTGGGCTATAAAGAAAGCTGAGCACCAAAGAATTGATGCTTTTGAACTGTGGTGCTGGAGAAGACTCTTGAGAGTCCCTTGGACTGCAAGGAGATCCAACCAGTCCATCCTAAAGGAAGTCAGTCCTGAGTATTCATTGGAAGGACAGATGCTGAAGTTGAAACTCCAATACTTTGGCCACTTGATGCAAAGAACTGACTCATTGGAAAAGTCCCTGATGCTGGGAAAGATTGAAGGCAGGAGGAGAAGGGGATGACAGAGGATGAGATGGTTGGATGACATCATGAACACGATGGACATGAGTTTGAGTAGGATCCAGGAGTTGGTGATGGACAGGGAAGCCTGGTGTGCTTCATTCTATGGGGTCTCAAAGAATTGGACATGACTGAGCAACAGAACTGAACTGAAGCCATGTCAGCTCTTCTGTAACACCATGAACTGCAGGCAAGAGAAATCTGAAGTGCATTGTCATTTCCTTCTCCAGTTAGTCTTCCCAATCCAGGGATTGAACCCACATCTCCTGCATCTGCAGGCGGGTTCTTTACCACTGACCCACAAGAGAAGGCCATCCTAGAATTAGCTGAGATAATTTTGATATATTGTTTTTGTTTGTTTACCATTTTTCCTGCCTCCTCATTCTGTCCTCTTCTCTACCATATTCCATCCATCAAGACTTTTGCCTGGTGCCTAATAGGCACCTATTATATATTTAATGAGGAAATCGGTCTTACCCAACTAACTTAATATCGCTTTGACTATAATTTCAGCTCTCAGTCAGTCCAGGAGTAAGCAAGAGGAACTACTGCTTTGAACTTAATCTCCTGCAAGAAAGACAAACTGAGCCAATGGAAGAGATAATAACTTTGGAGAATGTGAACAATGTTCTTGGAATTGATAATAAAGCTGTGGAAAGGAATGCTGGGAGACAGCCAGACATCTACCCAGGACTTCAGGAAGGCACGTCTCAAAAAGTATAAGACAAATTAGGTATGACTGCATGGCCAGAGATTCTAAAAGGAAAGATTGCTTCAGAGAGATGGAAAAATAACAATGACAGTCTGATAATACAGTCATTGATTATATTTTTTAAACAAAAAATGGAACCTTAGGTACTGTCTGGGATGAGATTATATTTTAAAAAGACATGTACAAAAGATAGAATAAACAGTGTATAACCAAAAGGAAAACAAAAGTGCCATAAACCCATTAAAACTGTGAGTCAAAGTCCAAAATTGGCTGTGGAGTACAAAAAATAGAATATAGAGTTTAAATGCCCTCGAAAAAATTACAATTTGCTCTTCTCAAATTGAGATCATGAACAGTCAAATCCATTTGGGTGAAACAGAGTAAAGTTAGTAAAAGTCTAAATTCGATGTTTTGCTTTCAAATTTTATATCAAGAGAAATTACTTTCAAGTTGAAAAAAGAAGAAACATGAAGAAGTAAAATGAGGCACCAAAATAGACTAAGAAAAATACATTATTGGGGTGATCTATGTAGCTGGAAGTGTTAAAACAACTTACAACCATGCAATCTTTAAGGAATCATGTTGACTGCTGTTGAGGGGAAGAAACCTCATCTTAGAGCTCACAAAGGGAAAAATAAATTTCTGCAACTGCATACCCACTAATTTGGATTGTTCATGGTAAAATTCTAAAGCATGTTATTGGGGTCACAAAGGAGTGTATCTTAAGTATTTTCCATAAACCAGGAGCATAGCAGGATGTTAAAACTGACCAACCAAAACAACAACTACCAACGAGGTTTCCTCACACAAATAAGCTTGGGAAATGTTGGGTTAATTCCAGTTAAACAGGACTTCTAATATTGCACTTTACAGTGTACAATATGCACTGGGACTTCCCTCCCCAAAGGGCATATAGTATGTGTTATCTCAAATTTAACTGATCATGAAAGACTTTTCCTTTTTTTCTTTTAGCATCTCATAGATGCTAGAATGTTGTTGAATAAAATTTGGGGAAACAGTGTTCTGGTGGCATGCTGCAATATTTTTATATTTAGGGTCTTTTTGTTCAATAAACACATTTACTAATAATTTAAATGAAGATAAGAGTGTCTGCTTATCATATCTACAGCCAACACAAAGCTTGGAGATACAGTTAATATGATGGATGATGGTATCAAGTTTTAAAAATATTATGACAGGTTGAAATATGGGGCTGAGCCCAACAAGATATTATTAGGCTCCAAGATCATCTCACAGGATAAGAGACACCTGGCTTAGCAGCAATTTCTATGAACAAAATCTAGAGGGTTTACTTGACTATAAATTTAGTATGAGCCAATAGTGTGTTGCCCTTGCAAAGAAAAACAACACAGTGAAACTGTTACACTAGGATGTTTCCACAGATGAAAAAACATCTAGACAGAGGCACTGCTAACTGCATTGTCTTCAGTGCAGGTCATACAACATTTGGAACATTTGGAAGTGAAGTTAGGTATTGGATGTACTCAACTGAGGATCACAGGAAAGGGAAGATGTCTGGGTGCTGTGTTACAATAGCAACACAAAACTAGAAATGTTTGGTGTAAATATATGAATACTTGAATTAAACTCCATACAAGGAGAGGTTTTTCTGATCCTTCTCATTTCAAGGAGAAACAAATTAAAATGCTGATTTATAAGATGGTGAGCTTGTTATTCTTGGATATCTTCAAGTCAGGCTGGGTGATTGTCTTTCCAGGACACTGTAGGTGGAATTCTTATACTGCCTCCCACTTTCTGAGTCTAAATGGTTTCTAGAAGTCTATGATACTAGGCATTTAAATATTGTTTTTCTGGTCACTAGAATCTTATAAGATTTTCATATACAGTACTGAAAATGCTAGACCAGGAAATTACCTTAGACACAATCAATGTAAGACTCTGCTTTTTGGAAGTGAGAAACTAAGGCTCAGAATATTTCCATTCCTTAATTTTCCAGATGCTTCCTAGGTGCAAAGCCCTGAAATGTGTAACTGTAGAGAACACCAAGAGGAATAAGAAGAACTTGATTACTGTAAGTTTATAATCTCAGTAGCCAAAACACAACACAGAGATACAAAACATATGTAATTGAGGCAATTCATTCTGATTGGCAGATCAGGAAATATGAAAGTTGGGAAGGTATTCCAGCAGAGAAAAATTAGCAAACTCCACAGGAGAAAAGCATCTGGGGACGTGACTTTCATGGAGTTGGAAGTGGTCTCATGTAGGACCAATGCACGGTAAAGGACTATGGAGTCCTTGAAAAGGGGCTCAGGTCCATTTGACTCAGAAGTACTGAGACCTGGACCCCAGACACCTTGAGTGTGATCTCAAAGATAGACATAGATTCCAGTTGGACATATCTCTTTAGGCCCACAAACTCATGGCCTCATGGGGAGAGGCTTAGACAAAGGAGGGCCAGAGAAATGTCTTCTAAACCTCAGGGCCAAGGACAGAAGCCACTTTTGTCACAGTGTAGGAATTTTGATTTTATTTTGGAGCCATTCTAGATTTTTTTTCTGAGGAAAGTGGAGGATCATTTGAAAAGGGCATACTGCTGAGCCTGGAATCCACATTTTCAGATCCTTAGTCCAATATGTCCCCTGTTACTCCACACAGTGCCTATGACGTTTTGTGTTCCACATTGATTGACCTGTAACTTAACTGTTATGGGCACCTATTATTCTTGGTGTGGATCTAAAACAAAACATATAAATATTCCCCAAAGGATTCAACAGTGCCTATTCACATTAAAAACTGATTTTATTTAAGGGATAATAAAATATGAAGAATTAAGTATCAGAGGTCATTGAATCAGTCCAAAAGTAACATGACTATTTATTGAATACCCCACATGTATGTGTGTGTGTGTGTGTGTGTTGTATAGTTTCTAAACCTTGCAACAACCCTACCATGTAGTTATGGTTAATCCCAATCAACAGATGAGGAACTGGGGTTGATTATGTAATGCCCACCTGTAAGTCACCGAACCTGGGTAAAAATTCAAGTCTTTTCTGATCAAAATGCTCATGATATTCCCTCTATAGCACTCAATAGTCTAGTGGGGAAAGGGTAGCAATGTTGTTCAGATTGTTCTTTCCTGTGTGTTAAACTCTATTTTACAAGAATAATGTGAAAGTGAAAGTTGCTCAGTCAAGTCCGACTCTTTGTGACCCTTTGTGACCCCATGTACTGTACAGAATGTAAATTCCTCAAGGAAAATTAGTCTACTTTACACTTACCCTATTTCCTACAACTGCAATTAGTACAGTAATAGCATATAACAAGCATTTAATCCAGTTGAAAAACCAACTGATTCGTTCAGCAAACATTTATGAAAAGTCTACTGTGTGCCAGGCACTGTTCCTGGCTCCCAGGATATACTAATGAACAAAACATGAAAATTCCCAGCCCTCAGGCAAAATTCAGTTTCTTGCTATCTTAAGACTGAAGTCCTTGTGTTCTTGGTTGATGTGAAGGAAGATCGACCTCAGCTTCTGGATCATGTTCACCATGCCTGACACATGGCCCTCTCTATAATAGGGCAGTTGATCATTCAAGGCCAACAAAAGGAGGTCTCTGCTCCTTCCAGCTTCTGATTTTGGTTCTGACCTCTAGATTCAAATTCACAGGGCTCACGTTATTATGTCAGGCCCAGTCAGGTCATCTCTGTTTTAACTCAATCAGTTGCTTAAATGTACTTAAGTAGATATACTTAAATGTACTTAAATTACTAAAATGTTCACTAATTAAACTAAAATTTAAATCTATAGTTAGGATTACTCATCTTAATTACATCTTCACCAATCTCTTTTGCTATATGACATAACATAATCATAACAGTGAGATCTCTTCTTATTCACAGATCCCATCCATACTTACGGGAAGGGATGAAACAAGGCTGAGACACTGAGTTAATCTTAGGATTTTATCTATAACAGGCAGTAAAGGAACTTGTGCCTTATAGTTTTCATTTATTAATTTACTCATCATTAATATACACTTACTGGGCATGTGTTATATACATGGGCTACAGCTAAGCAACTGAATAGACAGATGTAACTGCCCTCAAGGGTCTAAAAAAAATTCAATAAATAAAACCAATAATGATACAATACGATAACTGCAAAAAAGAATTGTGTAAATGTGCAGATTTGGCACAGAAGAACTGATAAATCATCTCTAAGGCCAAATAACATTGTGAAAATGATGCAATACTTATCATATTGAAAGTGAAAGTGAAGTCGCTCAGTCGTATCTGACTCTTTGGGACCCTGTGGACTGTAGCCCACCAGGCGCCTCTGTCCATGGGATTCTCCAGGCAAGAATACTGGAGTGGGTTGCCATTTCCTTCTCCAGGAGATCTTCCCAGCCCAGGGATTGAACCCAGGTCTCCCACATTGCAGGCAGATGCTTTAACCTCTGAGCCACCAGGGAAGCCAACCTGTCATATTAAGTGGACTCAAACCCTTCTGAATATTTAGCATTGATTTTGATACTTTCATGGGAGGAGTTACAATGGAGACATATTCTCCCTTACTGATACTAGCCTTTTTCTATGTAACAAAGGAATGCTGAATTTTTCCATCTACTTAAGCATACCTGACAAAGTATGGCTACTCACTTCGTGGGCTAATCAATTTCTCAGTTAAGTTCATAAAATTAAATTGATGAGTCTATGGAGAGGGATTTCTACATTTGTGGATAGGGTCAGAAAAGTCACAGTTTCTATTAACAGTAACAGAATTACTGGTGCTAAACTTTCTTCCATCTGAAGGCTGGAAATATAGATTAGGTCATACCAGTAGTAAATCTATAGCAAGATCCCACAGGGCAATAAAAAACAGTGAACACATTCAATTCTTGGCTTATAGACAGGGGAAGTACATGCATGCCTGGACTCGAAAGGAATGACTTTGTACAGTTCTGTTTGTAGTTACACATGGTCTGTATAAACAGATGAAGGGTACTTGGCTTCCTTTTGAACCAGGAAGGGTAGTAAGACTCCAGAAGCCAAAAGGAAAATACTGATTGTTGGCTACAAACAAATTTGATCAATGGTCTGGGAGCTTCAACTTGCCATTCTATTTCCTTAGCAAGCACTTCATCTTGTGCCAGCCACTGCTGTGCACCGTGTTTGATTTTGCAGACTGGCTATTCATCATCCCTTGGTTTTCTCACCAAGCACAAAGGTGCCAACAAGGCTGTTTGCTGCCTCAAGATAGCAGGTGGCAATGTTGGCATTTAAAGAGTCAGCAAGACATTAATCTCACTCTTACTGCTTTGTTCCAGAAAAACACAGAACTAAATGGAATCCCATTTCCCCACCTCCCAAGTTTTTTCAACTATTTGGAAAAAGAAAAAACCCAAGAAACTTAGCAACGTAGAAGTTCCTTATAGCTCAGGGACCCTAATTGATACATATTTCTAGAATAAACAAACAAAATCTTTACAAAAAGAGCCAGGTTAATATGTCAGGGAAGAACTTTTTTTCATTGTTGTAAAATCAAATATGGGAATTGTCTTTAATATAAGACTTTGAGTGGTTGATTGTTTCATTGATGGCTCCATTCATGTGATCTGCAGTGTTTCTCAACCTCAGCACAACTGACATTTGAGGCCATAGATCATTCCACAGTAAAATGAAAATGATGAGAATAATGTTGATTATCTGTCTAGATCCCTTCAGAATCCTTTTATGATTTATTTGTGTGAATCCATATCCCAGCTCTGCTGTACTGTGCTCTCAAAGGCTTACCTCTGCACTTTGCTTCAGAGAACTGTTCTTGGGTGACTGGAGCTGCTCTGCTCATAGGTGCAGAGAGCTAGGGAGGCCTAGGAGATATTGGGTTTCAGGCTAGCTTATGGGATCAACTCTGGGATGTAATTTCTGTTTTAGTCTACCATGGAGACAAGCTGAGATTGGATTGACTTCCCTTCTCCTGTCTCCCTAATCAACTTCTCCCAGAAGATTTTCCTTAACAAATCACCCCCACAATCAGACTAGCATTTTAAAGAGACTTTTCTGGCTGTGACAAGGAGAAAAGAGGATAGGCTGAACTCAAATGAAAATAACGCCAGCCTCCTAAATATTGAGTATATCCCAGTTCTCTGGAGTGTTAGCATCTTGGATGGGAATGCCTTCCAAACTTCGCTCAAAGAAGGAATCTCTTGTAAGCATTCTTTTAACATATTAGCTTTAGCTTTAAGATCTAGAAGCTTGTTTTCTCACAATACAGTATTTTTTCATAGGATTGTAACAGTCATAAATTCTTCCTATAAGGAGCCTAAATGGGTCTCCCATGAAGTCTGCACATTGTTCCCAGTTCTGCTGTTTAGAATCTCATAGATTGAAACTAATCCTTTGAACACATGGTTAATTTTATGTGTCAACTTGACTGAGCTCCCAGGGTGCCCAGATATTTGATCAAACATTATTCTGGATGTGTTTATGAGGTTGTTTATATCTGAGTAGACTGAGTAAAGCAGATAGATTATCCTCCCTAATATGGGAAGACTTAATCCAATCAATTGAAGATGAGAATTGAACAAAAATACTCAATAAGAGGGGTCTCCTCCTGTGTGACTACTTGAGCTAGGACATTGGTCTTTTTCAGCCTTCATACAAAATGAAAAACCAGCTCTTCTAGAGTCTTGCACCTGCAGGCTCTCAGACTGGAACTATAGGCCCAACTCTTCAGAGTCTCCAGCTTGCTATCTCCAGATCTCTGGACTACTCAGTCTTCATCATCACATGAGCCAACTTTCTATAATAAATCTTGTTGTAAATATTTACTCTATTGCTCTTGTTTCTGTAGGGAACCCTGACTAACACAATGTAATATCCTTCGGGTAGGGATTTCCCTATGTAGTCTGATTTAAGAGCACCTGATACCACAAATGTACCCTATCCACTCCAGCCTGTCAGAACTCACTGGTATCGAATACACTGTTTTGGATAGAGGGCTTGTACTGACATAAAACTTTGGTTAAAGGTAGGCTTACAGGAGAAGTACATGAGAAAATAACATATGAATTAAAGAACAATTTTTACTTTACTACCAGAGCTTCAGGGTTTCTCCGGTGGCTCTGGTGGCTCAGTTGGTAAAGAAGCTGTCTGCAATACAGGAGACCCAATTTCCATCCCTGGGTCAGGAAGATCGCCTGGAGAAGGAACTGGTTAACCATTTCAGTATACTTGCCTGGAGAATTCCATGGACAGAGGAGCCTGGCAGGCTATAGTCCATGGAGTCCCAAAGAATCAGACACGACTGAACAACTAACACCAGAGCTTCAGGTAGGTGAGATGCAGGGGAGCATATTTTGACATGAGATGTAAAGTCTTGATAAAAGGATCAATGCAGGGAATTGGGCTCTGGGAAGTCTCCATAAATCAGGCTTCTAGGAACTATGGGCTGGCATGAGGTGTCTGAGATGTGGAAGGGTACAAGAAGGCAGACAAAGACTGCTGGTGATCAATTTTTCCTCAGCCTGGCTCAGCATAAAAAGAAATTCCCACTGATGATTTAAACTGATGTCTAGTTTACACATATTTTGAAAAGACATTAATAAATTTAATATATTTGTATACATTTTTTAGACATGAACTATTTCCTTTGCTCACTTTTCATGTGGTGAATCCAGCTGTTAGGAACAGAATCAACAGAGTATTTCTTGGCTGTAAGACAATTGCTAAGATAATATATTAATATCTGACTTGGTTGGCAACTTTGGGATAAAATTCTCTAAGTGTGTAAGGCAAGGAACTAGAACCTCATGGCCATAAATTATAATCACCCATGAAGTGGTCTAGGCTCTTAAGACCCTGGGGTAGAGAGATTTCACATAAATTAAACACTCAGTGGATTTTTTGTGTGTTAACAAGATTAGTTATTACCTGGGGAAAAAATTAACATCTTCATGAGAACGTTACATTCATCTATTTTTAATCTTGGCCATTTCTCTTTATGTGTTACTCAACAATTAATGAGTTAATAAAAGAGATTTGAAAAATGATATCTGGCACTGAGTCTTTTGAAGATCTAGACATCTTAACAGGATTCATTTATTTACACTACTCTACACTTGATAGTAATTTTCCTTTGGCTATATACCAACAGCATTTCTATTGTCAATCAACTTATTTATACACAGACTATCTCTGAAGAGAATGTATATCATTTCTAATTTATGGCTCCAAATCATTTTAATACTCTTACTGCACCAAATTACTGGTGTTTATTTCAATCTAACTCTAAATTTCATCACTTTTTAAAACAGAAAACACCGATATGAAGCTCTAAAGAACTGGTCGAAGTCCAGAAATTAAAATATGGCTGGGAGTTTTTAAGCAAAGTCATAATATCTCTTCATGCCTGCTGTTTTTTCTTAGATGCTGCTGCTGCTGCTGCTAAGTTGCTTCAGTCGTGTCTGACTCTGTGCTACCCCATAGACAGCAGCCCACCAGTTCCTGGGATTCTCCAGGCAAGAATATTGGAGTGGGTTGCCATTTCCTTCTCCAATGCATGAAAGTGAAAAGTGAAAGTGAAGTCGCTCATATATTTTTGAGATTAACTGTTTGTCCGTTGCGTCATTGGCTATTATATTCTCCCATTCTGAAGGCTGTCTTTTCACCTTGCTTATAGTTTCCTTTGTTGTGCCGAAGCTTTTAATTTTAATTAGGTCCCATTTGTTTATTAGTGCTTTTATTTCCAATATTCTGGGAGGTGGGTCATGGAGGATCCCACTTTGGTTTATGTCAGAGAGGGTTTTGCCTATGTTATCCTCTAGGAGTTTTATAGTTTCCAGTCTTATGCTTAGATCTTTGATCCATTTTGAGTTTATCTTTGTGTATGGTGTTAGAAAGTGTTCTAGTTTCATTCTTTTACAAGTGGCTGTCCAGTTTTCCCAGCACCACTTGTTAAAGAGGTTGTCTTTTCTCCATTGTATATTCTTGCCTCCTTTGTCAAAGATAAGGTGTCCATAGATGCGTGGATTTATCTCTGGGCTTTCTATTTTGTTCCATTGATCTATATTTCTGTCTTTGTGCCAGTACCATACTGTCTTAATGACTGTGGATTTGTAGTATAGCCTAAAGTCAGGTAGGTTGATTCCTCCAGTTCCATTCTTCTTTCTCAAGATTGCTTTGGCTATACGAGGTTTTTTGTATTTCCATACAAATTGAGAAATTATTTGTTCTAATTCTTTGAAAAAGACCTCTGGTAGCTTGATAGGAATTACATTGAATCTATAGATTGCTTTGGGTAGTATTCTCATTTTCACTATATTGATTCTTCCAATCCACGAACACGGCACATTTCTCCATCTGTTTGTGTCCTCTTTGATTTCTTTCATCAGTGTTTTATAGTTTTCTATATACAAGTCTTTTGTTTCTTTAGGTAGAAATACTCCTAAGTATTTTATTCTTTTTGTTTCGATGGTGAATGGAATTGTTTCCTTAATTTCTCTTTCTGTTTTCTCATTGTTAGTGTATAGGAATGCCAGGGATTTCTGTGTGTTGATTTTGTATCCTGAAACTTTGCTATATTCACTGATTAGCTCTAGTAGTTTTCTAGTAGAGTCTTTAGGGTTTTCAATATAGAGTATCATGTCATCTGCAAATCTCAAAAATATACAAGCAACTCCTGCAGCTCCATTCTAGAAAAATAAACCACCCAATCAAAAAGTGGGCCAAAGAACTTAACAGACATTTCTCCAAAGAAGACATAAAAATGGCTAACAAACACATGAAAAGATGCTCAACATCACTCTATCAGAGAGATGCAAATCAAAACCACAATGAGGTATCATTTTACACCAGTCAGAATGGCTGCAATCCAAAAATCTACAAGCAATAAATGCTGGAGAGGATGTGGAGAAAAGGGAACTCTCTTACACTGTTGGTGGGAATGCAAACTAGTACAGCCACTATGGAAAACAGTGTGGAGATTCCTTAGAAAACTGGAAATAGACCTGCCATATGACACAGCAATCCCACTGCTGGGCATACACACTGAGGAAACCAGAATTGAAAGAGATACGTGTACCCCAATGTTCATCGCTGCATTGTTTACAATAGCCAGGACATGGAAGCAACCTAGATGCCCATCAACTGACGAATGGATAAGAAAGCAGTGGTACATATACACAATGGAATATTACTCAGCATTAAACAAAAATTCATTTGAATCAGTTCTACTCAGGTGGACGGAACTGGAGCCTATTATCCAGAGTGAAGTAAGCCAGAAGGAAAAACAACAATACAGTATACCAACGCATATATATGGAATTTAGAAAGATGGTAATGAGAACTCAGCATGCAAGACAGCAAAACGAACGCAGATGTATAGAACAGACTCGTGGACTCTGTGGAAGAGGGCAAGGGTGGGATGATATGGGAGAATGGCATTGAAACATGTTAATTACCATATGAGAAATCAATTGCCAGCCCAGGATTGATGCTCGAGATTTCCCTGGGGGGAGGGAGGAGGGGGGGAGGAGGGAGGGGGTTTTGGAGGGGGAGCATATGTAAACCCATGGCGATATCATGTTATTGTTGGCAAAACTAATTAAAAAAAAAAAAAAGAAAAGAAAGTGAAGTCGCTCAGTTGTGTCTGACTACTAGTGACTCCATGGACTGCAGCCTACCAGGCCCCTCCGTCCATGGGATTTTCCAGGCGAGAGTACTGGAGTGAGTTACCATTGCCTTCTCCTCTTAGATGCTAATAGAGGCTTTAAGGAACATGATTTTGGAAATGACTCTAAATTAGAATATTCTATAATGTGTTGCTTTCACACTAATGTGTATGCTCTTGCTTTAGCAATTTTTTTTTAATTCAAGCAAATAAAAAAGTGCATTCAATCTCAAATACTTAAAAGAATGCCTAGGAGGAAATTAAACTATCTCTAGCATTATAATTTTATCCTAGCTTATTAAGTGATGGGAAATGTCAGAAGATAAAGAGTAGGGAAGACATAGTCCCTTCAACATGCAATGTCTTATCTTTAATCTCATTGAGCTTCAACTGCCTGAGATCTTAGGAGACAGCAGAGCTTCCCTACCAACTTCAGATTCCTTACTGGTACTGGGCTTGCATCCCAGTATAAGTGGGAAATAAGCTTTTTATTGAATTTTGAATTAAACCGTGTGGATTTAAATGATAGTGAAGATGACTACCAGGTCACTGGCACATCCAAACTCTATGGAGGATTTGCAGCAGAAGTACCAAGAACTCTCCAGGGAGTGCTCTTGGAAAACACATGATGGTTTCCCTTCTTTTATAGATACCAAAGCCAATGGGGATTGTATAGCCAGACTTGTATTTGAGATGTAAATATATAAAAATATAGAGAGAGTCAATATAGACTGAGAGATAAAGATATTTGAGCTTGGATTACTTACACTGAATCAGCCCCCATCATTTTTTTGGATCCTCACATGATGTTGATCAATTTTATAAAGCTACAAATTTAATTATTTAACTTATACAAATTTACTGTACAGGTACTACTCTATAGATTCTACAGGTAGCCAAAACAAAACAAATACAACCAAACCCAAACTCATCAAGACCGTCTATTCCTCCACTCAATAATAATATGTTATATAGCATGAGCATAATACGAGAGTCAGAACTCAGCCATTTCCTCTGTTGGTTTCAGTTCCAGAGTATCACTCACATGCGTATCTCTGTTTACTAAGTTAAGATTGCAGGGAGAAAATGCAATCCTTACTAGATTTAAAATATATCCTGAGTAGATTTAAATGTATAATAAACACATAGCTTTAAAGCACAGTTTCTTACACAGCCTAAATATAAGCCAACTGCATAACCTGGGGCTTGACTGGAATATAAGTGACCTGTCCCAATGCTGAAGAGAAAATAAACTGCATTGGGCTACTGAAGACATGTTATGTTGATCCTCCATATGCACCTTCCTAAGTCAGTTCAGTCCTCATTTGTGTCCGACTGTTTGTGACCCCATGGACTGCAGCACACCAGGCCTCCCTGTCCATCACCAATTCCTGGAGTTTACTCAAACTCATGTGCATTGAGTCAGTGATGCCATCCAACCATCTCATCTTCTGTCATCCCCTTCTCCTCCCACCTTCAATCTTTCCCAGCATAAGTGTCTTTTCAAATGAGACAGTTCTTCATATTAGGTGGGCAAAGAAATTGGATTTTCAGCCTCAGCATCTGTCCTTCCAATAAATATTCAGGACTGATTTCCTTTAGGATGGACAGGTTAGATCTCCTTGCAGGCCAAGGGACTCTCAAGAGTCTTCTCCAGCACCCAGTTTAAAAGCATCAGTTCTTCAGCACTCAGCTTTCTTTATAGTCCAACTCTCACATCCATACATGACAACTGGAAAAACCATAGCTTTTACTAGATGGACTTTTGTTGGAAAAGTAATGTCTCTGCTTTTTAATGTGCTGTCTAGGTTTGTCATATCTTTTCTTCCAAGGAGCAAGCGTCTTTTAATATCGTGGCTGCAGTTACCATCTGCAGTCATTTTGGAGCCCAGAAAAATAAAGTCTCTCACTGTTTCCATTACTACCCCATCTATTTGCCATGAAGTGATGGGACCAGATGCCACGACCTTAGTTTTCTGAATGTTGAGTTTTAAGCCAACTTTTTCACTCTCCTCTTTCAATTTCGTCAAGAGGCTCTTTAGTTTTTCTTCGCTTTCTGCCATAAGGGAGATGTCATCCGCATAACTGAGGTTACTGATATTTTTCCTGGCAATCTTGATTCCAGCTTGTGCTTCATCCAGCCCAGAGTTTCTCATGATGAACTCTGCATACAAGTTAAATAAGCAGGGTGACAATATACTGCCTTGATGTACTCCTTTATCTATTTGGAACCAGTCTGTTGTTCCATGTCAAGTTCTAACTTTTGCTTCTTAACCCACATACAGATTTCTCAGGAGGCAGGTCAGGTGGTCTGGTATTCCCATTGCTTTAAAAATTTTCCACAGTTTGTTGTGATCCACACAGTCAATGGTTTTGGCATAGTCAATAAAGTAGATGTTTTTTGGCACTCTCCTGCTTTTTCAATAATCCAATGGATGTTAGCAATTTGACCTCAGGTTCCTCTGCCTTTTCTAAATCCAACTTGAACATCTGGAAGTTCACGGTTCATGTACTGTTGAAGCTTGGCTTGGAGAATTTTGAGCATTACTTTGCTAACGTGTGAGATGAGTGCAATTGTGTGGTAGTTTGAAGATTATTTGGCATTGCCTTTCTTCGAGATTGGGATGAGAGACTTAGGGTAATTTTGATTTTATAAAAATTTCATCCTCTGTACTCTCCACTTTCAATCCCAACTCAGGTATACAATTTTACTCCATGGTATTCTGTCTATGGAATTTTTTTTTAAATTTTAATAACTAAAGTAAAAATGTTGAAAAAATAAGCCAAAGATTTAATGATGCAATAATTCCATCAATAAGAAGCATTATTTAATATTAATAAATATTTATAATCCTTGTGATCTCTCTTTCTAAGAAGCTTCATTATCATCATCATCAGGCATGCATTTTTCAAGAGGAAAATAATAGAATAACAGCAAAACTTGGAGAAGAGAGAGAGTCTTTTCTGTGATATTTCAAGTTCTTTCATCTTGGTAAATGGTGTCATTCATGTCATCCTGACTGTGGCAAATTTTATGCTTTCACTAAAGTTTCTTATTATTTCAGAAAATATGTCCAATTTTTAAGGGATATGATATTTCATACTTCATAGTTTACCCAGGCCCTTAACATTCTGTTGGTGAAGGGGTAGTGGGTGGGGATAGTTCACCATCCTTTTTGTTTTAGAGATTACAGAATGGTTTTGATAAATATTTGTAAAATTTTTACAATGGTCCATTCCTATAGAAAAACCTATCATAACTAGGAAAATTAGTTGACTATCAAGCATACTGATATCGAATCATCAATTTTCAATCAAATTATTGAATCATCTTTTTCTCTACCCAGATAACCACTTAATGGATAGCATAGCTTTATATTTCTTCAGTCTTTGTGGTAGAAGGCAGGATCTGGGTGTGGGGAAATTGTGGTGGGAAAAGTCTGAAGACTGGAACTTGATTAGGAAATTTGTTGGGATATGTGAACAGATCAGATCTAAACTGAAAGTAGTATATCACAGCCAGTCATAGAGTACAGCTTCTCTGGAATAGGGATGCTGACTGCTGTTCTAGCATGGCTCATCTGGGCTGTAGCTTCTCATACTGTGGGTGAAATATCACTGATGTGGGAAAGAATAAAGAATAATATTTATATATTTTTCTCTATCTATATAGATAAATATAAATATTTGAATCACCTACCACCTGAACACTGCGTAGTGATGAGTATTAGATGGAAGATGTTTTGCAACCACAAAGCATTATTATTTCATCTTATGAATGTTTGAATCAAGCATGAATTTTTAGTAAGAAATAAAATGAGGACTTCGCTTTTCCAAGATAGAATATCACATGATTTATAACGAAGGAATAAATTGGGATAAGCATGAAACATCAAGAGTTTCTACAATATATAAGCAAGTAAAACATTATAGAAAGCCCCAGGATGCTGTATTTTCCTCCATAACAGGCTATTTCTGATATTTAGACTGGTAAATAAACTGAACAAATTATGACCAAAATGTGACTGTTGCATACCGGATCTGAAAAATATGAAAGAGGTCTTAAGAGCAAACAAAGGGAAGTCAGAAGTTGAACTTAGTTCATGTTTGAAGGAGGAAAAAGCTTGAACTTAGAAAAAGAGAAAGAAGAAGAATAAGAAGGAAGAAGAACCAGTATTATCAAATCATAGAAGTGAGACTGTCCATGACTCATTTTGGAGTTAATAGGCATACCTGCTTCACCTGAATATGCAGATTATTTTGAAGATAAGAGCAAATATTAGATTGGGGACAGAATGCAGAAGGCTAACAATGCCAGACTAAGGACTTAATGTAAAATTAAAATTTACCACTATTAGCCACAGAGATTGCACAGAATGTTTTTATGATTTTATAGTAGGAATTTCTTAACAATAAAAATGATGCATTTGACTAAATCAAAATTTCAAACTTTTGCACCATGGTTAAAATTAAAAGATAAAGAATATACAGCAATTTCAGAAGATAATCAAAGCTTCTTACAAAACTAAATATATTGTTACCTAATGATTCAGCAATTGTCCTTGGTATTTACCCAAATGAATTGAAAAATTATGTTCACAGAAAAACCTACACACATATATTTTACTCACTATTGCCAAATTAATGCTTTATTTATAGTTGCCAAAATTTGAAAGCAACCAAGATGTCCTTCAATAGATGAATGTTTAAATAAACTGTGATATATGTATATAATGGCAAATTATTCATTAATAAAAGAAATGAGCTAAAACCCAAGAAAGACATGCAGGAAACTTAAATATATATTGCTAAGTGGAAAAGGCCAATTTCAAAAGCCTACATACTGTTTGATTCCAACTGTATGACATTCTGGAAAAAGTAAAACTATGAAGACAGCAAAAAGATTAGTGGTTGCCTGGAATTTGGGAGGATGTAGGGAGGGCTGAATCAGTGGAGCACACAAGTTTTCAGGGTAGTGAAACTATTGTGTATGAAACTGCAAAGGTGAATGCAAATCATTATACACTTCTTAAAACCCATAGAATGTACAAGGCAAAGAGCAAACTCTAATGTAAACTATGGACTTCAGTTAATGAGAATATATCTATACTGGCTTATCAACTATAATAAAGGTACCACATTAATGCACGATATCAATCATAAGGGCACCTTTTGTCGGGGGGTAGGGGGAGAAGGGAGTATATGAAAATGCTCTACTTTTATTTTTCCTTAAACTTAAAACTGTTCTAAAAGTAAAATGTGTTAAATTGAAAAAACAAACATAGGGATAATAGGATAAAGATGTTTGCAAGATATAAAGGAAGAAATCAGTAGCTGGAATATATGAAGAGCCCCACAAATCAATAAGAAAAAGACACACAATTCAGTACAAAAATGGACAAAGGAAATAACTGAGACAATATACAAAAAGGAAATCTGAATGGCAAATAAATATGAGAAGATGCTCAAGCTCATTAGTAAATATACTAAAACAAAACATTTATTGAGTTTTCACTGAGCTCAGGTACTATTTTAGGTACCTGGGTTACATGAGTTTAACAAACACAGAGGCATGCACATGTGAAGATAAAAGTATTGCAAGTAAGTCTTTTTTTTGCATTCATCATATTGGTAAAAATTAAATGTCTGATTTTATCAACTCTTGGCAAATCTTTAGAAGAAGAGAAAATTTCATGTCTTAAAGGTAGGTATAAAAAGTAGTTCAAAAAGTGTGAAAGAAAAAAAAAACTAATAATGTCTTGTGTCAGGGAACATTTGGCAGGAGGCTTCCTGTGTGCTGTTTTCTGTTGTCCCTTTTTAATCCCTGAATATTCAGAGATGAGTGGAGAGGCATACTTCTCCCGGGGGCTAAGGAATGCATTTATTATTAAAGTAAAAGTAACTATTTACGGCCTTCTTCCCTTTCTGTTATGGAAAGTGGGTTTTACAACCCCCTCTCTTTGAGAGGGATTCTAGCCTTAGGTTTCCTGGATAAGTTGTAAGATTTTTGATCTTTATCTTTGCTGAAAAGGCTATCTTGTAAGACAGTTATGTTGAATAAAATGCCTTTACTCCATCAGAGTCTTGGTCCCTATGTCTCTATTCCTGTCTCTCTTTCTCTCTTTTCTCTCTTCCTTTATTTTCTTATCGTCGACTCTGTACCCCAAGCCCCGGCCCATTAAAGGGCCATAACAGTCTTGTAGTTTTAAATGAACATACCTTATTATTTCCAAAATTCCACTTCTAAGATGGTAGCCTAAAAATATTCTTGCACATGTACCCAAGGAAATACAAGCAATAATGTTTATTATAGCATTGTTGTAATATTTTAAGACTGGAAGCAATTGGGGAGTTGACAAATATGAATATTTGTCAAAGAAAGGAATATTATGAAATAAATAAAGAAAATTAAGCAAATATCAATATATCAAATTTAGCCATCAAAATGGCTTAATCGTAAACCATAAATTTGAGGGGAAAAATGCAGTTGGCAGAATATACAGCATGCAATAAATCATATTAATAATAATGTTCACAAAACAATACTATATTGTCCTTATATATATGTGTTTGTATACATATGTATGAGGGGCTTCCCTGGTAGCAGGGATGGCTGCATATGGTGAGGATGGAAGGGAATGGAAAAGGATATGGGGAGCATAAGTAACTTTATCTTTGTTTTATTTACTTTAAAAATTGATTAAATAAATATGGCAGAATGTTAATAAATGTCAGTTTCAGTTAATGAGCATAAATCTGTTATATTATTATGTCTTCGGTATTCTAAAAAAGAGTTCTGAATATAAGTAAAATTGTAAGCAATACTGATGAATTTATTACAACTTTAATTCAAGATAAGCAAATGTTTTCATACATCTGTCAGGATTTCTGACTTAAAATGGCATGCAGCCAATAAGCCCTAACATAGCACTTTCAACCCCTATGAAAATTAAGAATGCAGACACCAAAAAAAGGGGAAAAAATTTCACAGTAACACAGTCACAATCTGGGCAGAATTCCCTCTAATTTTCAGACCAATGAAATTGAAGAGAAAATTACAATCTGTGGATGGTTTATGTAGTAGAACTGAAATAAAGCAAATCTGTTCACCAAAACACAATTAAATAATCCCTTTAGTCCTCCCTATAGTCTGTTCATTGATGTAGATTTGTTCGCAACCACTAGATGGAATATAGTTTTGTGTCCTAACTTTGAGACCCCCATGGACTATACATTCCATGGAATTCTCCAGGCCAGAATACAGGAGTGGGTAACCTATCCCTTCTCCAGTGATCTTCCTGACCCAGGAATTGAACCGGGGACTCTTGCATTGCAGGTGGATTCTTTACCGACTAACCTGTGAGGGAAGCCCTTTCCTTATTTAAGGAGAAGTAAACAGAAGGATAATCACATGTGATTTGTGGGAAAACAACAAAAGTGAAAGGATAACTTTCCCAGGATTCTGAACAGAAGAATAAACTTCTGAAAAAGAATACACTACCAAAGCAGAACAAAATTTTTATTACATCTCATAGTTTTCTCTTTAAAATATAAGAAGACATTTTCCTTTAAGAGATGCAGAAAGTCATAAGAGAAAAAAAATCTGTGTGTAAACAAGATGATATAAAAAAAGACAGAGAAAAGGAAATAAAAGGAAAGGGGAAAGAAAATTAAAATACATTATCAAAAGCAGGAGGGAATGAAACTTAAAAATGCAAAAGATAAATGAGTAATTGAGGGACAAACATAAAAAGCTCTCTTGCAATATATTTTGAACCCGTCTACTTCAGTTGGCCTCTGTATTGCTGGCTAGATTCTGTAGCCCTGGAGGAAAGTTCATGCTGCAGCATTCTCTCCTAACTCTCCCTTTGATTCTTCTCCTTTGACAAGTCCAGGTACTGTGTCTACTATCAAATAGTTTACCCCAGAGTTCAGCTGGAATCTCCTGTTACTTTTTGGTAATAATAAAATACAATATTTCCACTATTTTTATTTAGCACTTATAAAAAGTGTCTAAACTATTTGCATGAGACATTTTGCCAAGAGAAACTTTCCTTACCCATCTCCATAAAACAGAGCTACACAGAGTAAAAGTTTGCCAAGTCTCTTGAGCAAATATTTTTTGCATGGTCAAAAGTCATACTAAATGACTTGAGTAATTTTGCTTAATTAAAAGAGACCAATAAACCACCTAGGTGCAAATATTAGTTGTTACCATACCCTGGGCCTACTGTCTTCTAAATAGGATCTGTAAATGATCCCTTATTAACTGTTTAAAACTTTATATATATTATAAAAAATTACATATTTAAATTATATTATACACAATAGTTGTATTATTTAGTTACATTATTTATTTATACATATAATATATATACACATATATGCTTATAATATCATAATCTTTAAAAAGTCAAGAAATAAACTGCACAAAATCCAAGGAAGTATGCCTATATATTAATAGCAACTGTCCATTGTTGCTTAGGTTTTAGAATGATCTTATTGTCTCTTTCATTTATTTTCCAAACATTCAAAAAACACAGAACTTAGAACTTCCTCTAGTCATAATGAAATATCAAAAATTGAGTTTAACTTCTTGCTGTAAATAACTGGGCAAAATATATGAAAAAAAAACTGCTTTATCATATGGGAAAACAGAAAATGCAGGACTGGTATTTTTAAGAGAATAAGAAATGTAGTTGAGCTTTACATTTGTATTGCCTTTCTGCCTGGGGCCAGTTACTGAAACATAAATACAAGGTACCAGAGTACAGTGAGAATTCAGTTGGCCTCCCTGCATTGAGGAGGTGAAGATCAAAACTATGAAAGCTGAAGCAGCTGAAAATTTTGGGACAAAGTTTCTGAAAGTAGGCAGTATGAAGAAAGGTCTGCATAGGGCTCCCAATGTGGGTTACTGAGTACTAGCCCTGACATGCATAGGAGTGGTTCTGCTTCTGGCATCAACAAATATGTTCTTATTAGGTTGACTTTCCTGCAGATAATAACCGTATACTCTGGAGAAATTGCAAAAGAAATTACTTGAAAGAATTGGATTGTGCAAAACAGCAGGCATACTCTGGAACTTGGACAAAAAGAAATTTTTTATACAGCATTTAGCTTGAAAGCAAGCTATACTTGGCACTAAGTGAAGTGGCTAAAACTCAGTAGAAAACACACCATCTTTCAGGCCTGAATAGTCCACTGGCAAGTGAGGTTGCATCCAGAAAAAGAACATAGAGAGCCGCAAACTCTATGCCTACACTTTGCCAAAATCTCCAGGTGACCCATGAACTGTGAATGCATGAAACCTACTTTAAGTATCTTTGATAAGAAGAAAAGAACTGAGCTATCCAAAAAGCTTAATTTGCAGTCTGAGTCCCAACCAAGGTAACTGCCTGCAATAACAACAACAACAAAAAACTGTTCTTGAACTAATATAGTAGAATCCAGAGTTTCCACAACATAATATCAGCAGTCCCAAGGACCCACTCAAAATTACTCAACATATAGAAAAACAGGAAACCATGACTTATTCTCAAGGGAAAAGAAGATCAAAAGAGATAGCCCCCTAGGTAGAATTATTAGACAGGTACTGTGAAGCAGCTTTATAATAATTATGCTAAGAAAAAGAAAAAATGCTATGATGGGTGAAAAAAGAAGTTTAGGAGAGAAATGAAAGTTATAAAAAAGAATCAAAGAAAATTCTAGAAATAAAATATCTGAAATTTAAAAGTTCACTGTGTTGGTTGATTTAACAGCAGAATGGGGCTGAACAAGAAAAAACACAAGTTAACTTAAAATGAATTGAGTAATTGCTCTCTGAAGAACAGAGAGGGGAAGTGTGTGTTTGTGTGTGTCTGTGTCTGGGACCTGTTTGACAATGTTAAGAGGTCTAACTTCCATGTACTGTAGTCCCAGGAGGATAGGAGAGAAATAATGGGGTAGAAGCAATATTGAAAAAAATAATGTCCAAATATTTTCAAATTTGGTAAAGATTTAAATTTATAGATTCAAAAAATCAGGAAAATGCAAACGGATAAATATAAAGAAATATTTATCATAGGTATATCATAATCAAACTGCTGAAAACTGAAGATAAATGTAAAATCTTGAAATCAGTGAGTATAATGACAGGTTATATGGGATGATGGAACAAATTATTCAAATGACCATTAGTTTCTAATCAGAAAAGTACCGGTGAGAAAACAGTGGACCAATATCTTTCAAAAGACTGAGAGAAATAAAAATTAATCTAGAATCATACATTTAGCAGATATATTATTTAAAGTATTTTTAGACAATAAAAAAATAAAACAGAAATGTCATCATTAGCAGACCTGTATGATAAGAAACACTAAGGGAATTTCATCAGGCTTGAGGGAAATAATATAAATTTGAAAGTGAAAAACACAAAGAAAGAGTGTCAGAAATTTCAAATAACTAAATATTTTTTCTAATTTATAATTTTTTATAAATATAATTAAAGAGAATATAATGTATCAAACAAAGTGGTATAGCTACTAAGCGGATAGTGAAAATAAAGTGGCATATTCCATTTCAAATATTCAGTTACTATGTAAAAAGTAAGAAAAGAGAAAAATAAATGGAAAACAAATTAAACAATTAGAAAACAAATACAATATGGTAGAGGACAGAGAACGAGATTGTTGGATGGCATCACTGACTCAATGGACATGAATCTGAGCAAGCTCCAGGAGATGGTGGAGGACAGGGAAGCCTGGCGTGCTGCAGTCCATTGGGTCGCAAAGAGCTGGACATGACTGAGCGACTGAACTGAACTGAACTGTTGTACATCTGAATTTAACACAACATTGTGAATCTACTAAACTTCAATAAAAATTAAAAAATAAAAATAAAAGGAGAAAATTAAGCTCAAAGTAAGTAGAAGAAAGAAAGAATAAAGATAATCACAAACATGCACCTGTGGCTGATTCATGTTGATATATGGCAAAACCCACCACAATATTGTCAAGTAATTAGCCTCCAATTAAAATAAATTAATTAATTTAAGGAAAATTAATGAAATGGAACTTTTTAAAACTAACTGAGTTTCTGGGGGAAAAAGTCAATGAAATTTATGAATTTTAATTTCAAGAAAAAGAGAGAAGATACCAATTACCAATATTAGGATTGAAATAGAGTACATCAGTACAGATACTACAGATATTAGGATAGCAACAATGCCAAATACTCTTGCCTAGAAAATTCTATGGACGGAGGAGCCTGGTAGGCTGCAGTCCATGGGGTTGCTAAGAGTCCACACACGACTGAGCAACTTCCCTTTCACTTTCACTTTCATGCATTGGAGAAGGAAATGGCAACCCACTCCAGGGATCTTGCCTGGAGAATCCCAGGGACAGGAGAGCCTGGTGGGCAGCCATCTATGGGGTCTCAGAGTTGGACACGACTGAAGCAACTTAGCAGCAGCAGCAATAGCAGCAGCAATGCCAAAAAGTTCAACCACTTGGATGAAATGGAAAATTTTCTTGGTAGATTCATATTAACAAAGCTAAGATTAAAGAACCAAGTGAAAGAAATTAAATCTGTAATTTAAAATCTTCCCATGGAGAAAACTAGCAGGAAGAATATCATACTGGAAAAGTCTCCAAATTATTTAAGAACAAAACACAACCAATCCCACACAAACTCTTGCTGAAAGGAGAGGAGAAGGGAATGCTTATCAATTCATTAGCCAAAAAAAAGATACTATAAGAAAATAAAAACTGTGGAGCAATATCTTTTATGAAAATAGATTCAAATTTTTAAACAGAATATCATATATAGTATTGCATAAAAGTTTAACATAGCAGGGACAAGTAGGGCTTAGTCCAGAAAAGCAATATTGAATTCACATACAGAAGTTAACCAATATAACTTACGACATTAATAGATAGTAGAAAATCATTCAATCATTTCAATACACATAGGAAAAACATTTGATAAATTCATTATCCATTCTTAGGGAAAAAAATCAACAAGTTAGAAATAAAAGAATAATACTTTTTTTTTTATAATAAGCTCTACTAAGACTACAGACCTTTCTAAATGCACAGAATGCTATTTTCTAGGTCTAAGTTTCCCTTCCATCTGATAATGCTGCTGCACATGAAATTGAGAATACCAAAAGTAAAACATAAACAAAAGTAAAATATGAAACAGATTTATATATTATTTATAAGTAGTAACTAAAAATGAACAAATACTAGATGTATAATTGTTGTTTGTATATAGCAAGTCCCATCTGAAATTCCTTATTACCTCTCAACTTCTGGATTCTCTGACTGGTTCTATCCAGAAGTCAAGAATCAGTGGGGCTTTGTTTTCCACCTCAGAAGTTTACTCCGGATACCAACTATTACTCAAATCAATGTTCCTAGGAATTAACCTCAAACCCTCTACAATGTGTTCCTGGATTGTCTGAATGCTGTCGTGTTTGATATACATAGAACTACTCTTGACTGGCATGCACTCTTCCTTTTTCTGTAAAAGTTCAGATGGTAAATGTTTTAGGCTTTGCAAACCCAAGGTTTCTATTGCAAACATTTAACCCTGCTGTTTTACTTTGAAAGCAGTCATACAATGCATGAGAAAGTGAATGTGGCTGTGTTCCAATTAAACTTTATTGACAAAAACAAGCTGTGACCTTGATTTGGCCAGAGGGTCATAATTTACTGATCTTGTGCTCTAATATCTTTTCTTTTATTCAAAATATTGCTTAAAACATATTTCACAATTAGGAGTGGAAGAACCAAACCACCTTACTTAATATTTACAGCTTTTCTAGACAAATAAATAAGAAATTTAAATAAAAGCATTTAGGGGAGCTACCAAGGAATGTTGGTTGTACATCTGCCTTCTTTCTACTACTAAACTACTCAGGACTAGAACCCCAAATCTCCCGTTTCTATATAGAAAAAGATGAACAAAAATTGATCATCATCATGGTAATAATCAAGATGACACTAATTTTAATATCTTAAGAAGTATCCAGTTAGTGCTCATGATGAAAAAAAGTCTCAGAATAAAGAAGAGTATCCACTTGAACTTTTTTTTTGATCTGCTTCTGGAATGATAACATAGTCTGTAGCATAGTTAATGGAAGAATAGATATCCATTTAGTGCTGATTTGGTTGCTGAGACTGAATGGATGCAATGAAAAATGAACAGACACAATAAAATCTAACATACAGCATATGCATGGAACTCTGTGTGGTACAGATACATGTTTACAGCACTTACTTGGGCTATTTGGTTAGAACTACAATAAAGAATTAATCCAAAAACAAATACCAGTATTAAGGCACATCACAAGTGCTTTTAATTTAGTTTTAAAATGTTAGCTGAATACTTCCACTGCGTTCCATTCTCCCTCATGATCCATTGACAAGCTCTCTTGATCTAGGGCCAGTGTATCTTCAGCAGTGAAACAAAGCTTGTTCCAATTACCAAAGTAATCATATGATTATAGTTCCCTAGACACTACATTTAGTATACATAAGCTCACACAGCTCTGCCCTATGGGACAGCACTGGTTCACAAATGCTTTATTGGCTATGCCTGAGAGATTTCTGGCTCAGTTTGGCTTAGCCTGAAGTCCTGAGGATTGAACCCTACTCCTCCATTTCCATTCATCTATGCAGTGTGGGTCATCACCATCCCCTTTGATCATGTCTGTGTTGACATAGTAGGTGAGCCTTCAAAATGCAGCTGGTGTTTCTCCCTCCCAAATAACACTGCCCTCAGCTAAATCAAATGACTTCCAAATATGGAAATTATAGGTATAAAGTATCATCACAGGCAAGCAGAAATCTGTATTTTTCAGTTCATCTACCTCTCAACCTAATTCTCCTTAGGTTAACATTTAATTGGTACTTTGGGATATACATGTAAAATAAGTGGAGTTTAACACATATTTGTGTATTCTCTAGCTGTATTGTACTGTATTCTCTAGCACAAATATGTCTGTTTAATAAGTGAATCAACAATCTTAAATGCAATCTTAAAATGATAAATTAAAAGTTCTTTACAAGATTTTATATTTCATCTCCAAATTGTACTCTATTTTTACCATATATTACAATACTAATTTGAGAAATTAAGGCTAAACTTTCCATACTTCCTTTTTTTTTTAACCTTTTTTTTTTTATTGTTTTTGCCATACAATGTCATGATATCACCATGGGTTTACACATGCTCCCCCTCTAGAACCCCTCTCCCTCCTCCCTCCCCCAGGGGAAATCTCGCTGCACCAGCCCCGAGCATCAATCCTGGGCCGGTGATTGATTAGACATATGATAATTAACTTGTTTCAATGCCATTCTCCCATATCATCCCACCTTTACCCTCATCCACAAAGTCCATGAGTCTATTCTATACATCTGCGTTCCTTTTGCTGTCTCGCATGTTGGGTTCTCGTTACCATCTTTCTAAATTCCATATATAAGTGTTAATATACTGTATTGTTGTTTTTGCTTCTGGCTTACTTCACTCTGGATAATGGGCTCCAGTTTCGTCCATCTGAGTAGAATTGCTTCAAACGAATTTTTTTTTAATGCTGAGTAATATTCCATAGTGTATATGTACCACAGCTTTCTTATCCATTCATCAGTTGATGGGCATCTAGGTTGCTTCCATGTCCTGGCTATTGTAAACAATGCAGCGATGAACATTGGGGTACACGTGGCTCTTTCAATTCTGGTTTCCTCAGTGTATATGCCCAAAAGCTTTTGCACAACAAAGGAAACTATAAGCAAGGTGAAAAGACAGCCTTCAGAATGGGAGAAAATAATAGCCAATGAAGCAATGGACAAACAATTAATCTCAAAAATATACAAGCAACTCCTGCAGCTCCATTCTAGAAAAATAAACAACCCAATCAAAAAGTGGGCCAAAGAACTTAACAGACATTTCTCCAAAGAAGACATAAAAATGGCTAACAAATACATGAAAAGATGTTCAACATCACTCATTATTAGAGAAATGCAAATTAAAACCACAAGGAGGTATCACTTTACACCAGTCAGAATGGCTGTAATCCAAAAATCTACAAGCAATAAATGCTGGAGAGGATGTGGAGAAAAGGGAACTCTCTTACACTGTTGGTGGGAATGCAAACTAGTACAGCCACTATGGAAAACAGTGTGGAGGTTCCTAAAAAGCTGCATATAGTCCTGCCATATGACCCTTTTTTTTTTTAATCAACCAGTATGGCTAGGGTAAAATTTATTTATACAGAGATTTAAAAAAATTACTTTTTTTCTCCTCCACTAGTAAGGAAAAAGAAAGGCCCAAAGGGGAAAGGCCCATTTTAGTCTTCAACCTCATGCAATTCATTTTTTTTTCATTAATGAAAAATATATTCTTTTTTCTTTATAAAACCTAGTGAATCAAGGGAAATTTCTCCTGGTTTATTAAACAGAACACTTTCAGATTTGCTGTGTTATGTTACAGTATCTTTTTCTTTGCCAGTCCACCTAAATTTAGGCATAAGGCTGCTGTGCTGGAGGGAAAACAGTGTTTAAGGAGCCATTCTAATCCCAGATCCCATGCAAATTACTCCTTTCCATATTCAAAATGAGTATCTGGGGTAGTCAGGCTCCCATGAGCCATATGCCAACCACACTAATGGTTCAGGTCAAAGAAGATCCATGAAACTCAGTTTGAAACAACATTCTGGCAGAGTACTACTGAGGCATGGGGCATTATCTTTCAGTTTTTTATTCCCTTATATGTGAGAAACATTATGCCATCATGGCTTTTCCAGACTACTCTGCTCCCACCATCCTAAAGGTGGCTTTTAGCTTCTTCTCTTCTGGTTAGTGCAGTTCCTGAAGGCAGCTGATGAGTTCTCACTTTAGCTGAAAGACAACACTGATCAAAGGGGTGAATACAGAGTCCAGAGGAAACAATTCCTTAGAACTTTACATCCTGTAAATACTCTCAGAGCAAGAAGACAGAAAATAAATACATCAAAAGCAAAGGAGAAAATGTGACTGAACTAGTCAATATTGCTTCTGAGTGCCCATCATGGGCCCTGGACTATAAACACAGGAATTGTAAATGGACAATTACTTTAAAATATGTATGTGTGTGTGTATGTGTGTGCGGTATGTGTGTGTGTAAAATGGAAGTTTAAAACATAGTCAGTCTTCTCTACTTGCATATTGTCTGTGGAGAGCAAAATTTACCTATATGAAATGGCAAAAGTATAATCAACTCTGATATTCATACAAAGTGTAACAGTGTTCAAAAAAGAGGCATAGATTGGGTTATATTGTTATACAGAGTCATCTTTGATTTTCCTATCAGTGACTTGCAAAAGCAATCTTTGTTGACAGCCTAATCAATCACTAAGAAATAAGAATCTTACTTATTTATTCAAACTGCCAGAGCTACTCTTTTCAATAGAGCTAAAGGCATTGCCCAAACTTTGGAGCTGGGTCACTTGGGCTCACATTTTACTTTGTTAGATATGTGGCCTTGGGCAAGTTACTTGACCCTTCTTCGCTCAGTTTCCATATTTGTTAAGTAAGATATTTCTAGAATGTTCCCTGTAGGATTACAGTGAGAGTAAATTAAATTCATATCATTTTTACTACAGGGTCTTCTGTTAAGAACCATAAAAGTATTCATTATTATTTCAAGTACAGTATTTGGTGGTAAGTTTTATGAAGTATTTCTTATCATTTCTGGTTTCTACACCATATTGTTGAATTTCTCCAAGACATCGATATAATTTGGGAATAACAGACCAGCACAGTATCTTGAAATTGGAAATCCATGATTGTTGTATGAAGGAACCCAGTGCAAGGAGGGTGATAGCTTGAGTCCAGCAGGCAGTGAAATATTTGATGTAATAACACTGATCTGATTCTTTCATTTCTTTGAGTAAGGAAATGGTTATCTTAGGGAGTTCAGAAAGATCTCACAAGCACCTGCCAACAACTTAGATGAAAATACTGCTCTCAGTGTCTGACTGCTTTCCTTTTTGCTTTTTCTTTAAACTGGAGCAGAATTGCTTTAAAATGTTGTGTTAGTTTCTGCTATACAATGAAGTGAATCAGCTGTATGTATACATATATCCCCTTCCTCCTGGACCTCTCTACCTGCTTCATCTCACCCATTTGGGTCATTGGGTCATCTGAGAGTACTGAGCTGAGCTCCTTGTCCTCCACTGCCTCTTTCTCCCTGAAGGTGTCATGAGGATGAATTTGTTCAATATCCTGAGATTTTCAGAGATAACTGTCAGTGCAGCAGTCGCTTCAGTCCTGTCCGACTCTGTGCGACCCCATCGACAGCAGCCCACAGGGCTCTACCATCCCTGGGATTCCCCAGGCAAGAATACTGGTGTGGGTTGCCATTTTCTTCTCCAATACATGAAAATGAAAAGTGAAAGTGAAGTTGCTCAGTTGTGTCCGACTCCTAGCAACCCCATGGACTGCAGCCCACCAGGCTCCTCCATCCATGGGATTTTCCAGGCAAGAGTACTGGAGTGGGTTGCGATTGCCTTCTCCAGTAGCATTACCAGAAAGCAGTACAAATCAGACATGATAACCACATTTCCTTAAAACACTCAGCTATTCTTTTCAAGAGTATGTAAAGGCTATGTATTTAACTTATATGCAGAGTATATCATATGAAATATGATGGATTTCATATTTCATATTTCATGGCTGGATGACACACAAGCTGAAATCAAGATTATTGGGAGTAACATCAACAATCTCAGGTATGCAGATAATATCACTCTAATGGCAGAAAGCAAAGAAGAACTAAAGAGCTTTTGGTGAAGGTGAAATAGGAGAGTGAAAAAGCTGGTTTAAAACTTAGCATTTCAAAGATCATGGCATCCGGTCCCATCACTTTCTGGCAAATAGATGGAAAAAAAGTAGAAAGTGATGGATTTCATTTTCTTGGGCTCTAAAATCACTAAATGGTTACTGCAGCCATGAAATTGAAAGACGCTTGCTCCCTGGAAGAAAAGCAATGGCAAACCTAAACAGCATATTAAAAAGCAGAGACAACACTTTGCCAACAAAGGTCTGTCTAGTCAAAGCTATGGTTTTTCCAGTAGTCATATATGGATATGAGAGTTAGATCATAAAGAAGGCTGAGCCAAAGAATTGATGCTTTTGAACTGTGGTGCTGGAGAAGACTCCTGTGAATCCCTTGGACAGCAAGATCAAATCAGTCAATCCTAAAGGAAATCAACCTCGAATATTCCTTGGAAGGACTGATGTTGAAGGTGAAACTCAGATACTTTGGCCACCTGATGCAAAGAGCTGATTCATTGGAAAAGACCCTGATGCTGGGAAAGATTGAGGGAAGGATGAGAAGTGGGTGACAGAGGATGAGATGGTTGGATGGCATCATCGACTCAATGGACATGAGTTTGAACAAACTCAGGGAGATAGTGAAGGACAAGAAAGCTTGGTGTGTTGCAGTCCATGGGGTTGCAAGGAGTCAGACATGACTTAGGGGCTGAACAACAACAATTAGTTACATTTTTCTTCACAGATAAATTTTATACTTCCTTTTCTTCTATAGAAAAGCCCAAGTTCACACCTTCATATTCAGCTGAAAGAAGGTTAACCAGTTAGTTAGACTTGGAATAGAAGAGGATGACCTCATGCCATATCATATTGTACATTTCTATACTGCTTCACAAAGATGTTTCCAAGTCATTTTAACATAGATTATTAGCATGTCTTACAATACCTTCATAAAGTAGAAAAAACAGTATCCATTTTTTCTTTTGATGAGGTAACTGTGGCTTCAAGATATAATATGTGTTATTCATCTGCTTTTTCATGCCCCAAATGGTATTAATCCCAGTTCACTTGACTCTCATTTTCTTTCTAACCCTCATGATTTGAATTTCCACAGCTGCTGATAAAAAGGTAAAGAATAAAGTTTCATTTGCTTAGAGAAAACGTCTTAACCATTCAGTGATTTATATTTTATCCAGCTACTTTTGTAGCAAAATGGAATAAAAAGAATTTACTCTTTCTCCTGCATTCTTTTGACCCTGCCCCCCAAGGGTGAGTCCCAGAGTTCCATCAATGAACACATAACTTGAAATTGCATTATCTGTCCCCCCAAATTCCTTTTATTACTTCTTGGATCCTAGTTGGTCCTACATAGCTAATAGACAAAAGGAGTCTAGTCTCTGCCCCAACCCTACTCCCCACCATCTTCCAGACAAGGAAAATAAATTCCCATAATCAAGGTACAAAGAGGAGCAAGGATTCAGACTTTTTCTAAACTGGTAGGAAATACTCCTATTCAAATACACTGGGTAATTAATTTGTTCATACATTCCATACAATATTTACTCAGAAGTTATGATGAGCTAAGCTCTAGAATAGGTGCTAGAAAAATAGATTTTAAAGATAATAAAATAAAGATAAACCTGATTCAAAGAGCTTGTGTTCAATGGGAGGTCTCAGTTGCGATGCTGTGTTATAATGTTATATGTTGGCTGCTCTGAGATGTGCAAGGAAGCCTTCCCAGGGAGTGACATAACATACAAAGGACACTAAACATTTGAGAAAGAGGAAACATCTGTTTCTACTGAAATGCAGCCAGGACCACTGTAAGCTGTCCAGGGACAAGGTGGAAAGTGGGGGCTAGGAAGAGCTGGTGCTCCCCTTACCCCATCCAAAGAGGTTTCATAGAGATGAAGTCAGCACTAGGACAACTTTGAAGTGAAAGTAGCATGAAACAGCTATCTGGAGGTAAATGAGTGAGTGGGAAAGGGTCCTAGCCATCTTCTACCTTGGTATCCTGTGAAGGAGGGCCTGGGGCAAGTCTACACCAACTTCACTTCCTTCTGCCCTACAACTGGTTCCAGATTCATTTATGAGGTTAGGCAGAAATTAATCACCCTGAGTGATAATAAACAGTATGCAAATAAGACACATGAGAGATGAGGCTCTGGTCAAGGGCAGCAGAGTGAGGAAGCGAGATAGAAACAGAAAGGAAGAGGGACGGTGTGTCATTTTTGTCTGTTGTTTTTCTCTGAGCAGGAATTTCATGCCATTTATGAAGCAAGAATGGATTTTAGAAACTAAATATATGTAAACTTGATGTCCTTGTCACACTGTTGATGGGATTTTGTCGTTTTTTTTCTCCTTCCCTTTTTCTACCTTATTTTTATTGTCTATTTTTGAAGCATCCTGACATCCTCTCATAACGTTTAGCAGGGTGTTTTTCACCCAGTGAAAAAATTAAATATCTCTCAATCTTACAGTGGAATTCAGTTCTGTTATACTCACTGACAATAAATAAAAGAACAAACAAATGGCTTCAGGGGGTATAAAACTATAATTATTATAAACAGGACACTGTGACCAGATTGTGATCTGGAGTAGACAGATGACAGCATGGAAGAGAGGAGGGAAAATGAACAGTGAGGGAATGAGTCTATAAGTGCTAACATTTACGTAAAAGGGAAATTCTTAGTGTATCTCACTCAGAGTGGAAGGCAGGGCTGCTCATAAGCCTTAGGGAGCAGTCAACTGAGGTCCTGTCCTAGGCTGAGCCCACATCTACATACTGACAAAGCGAAGTTAGTATGAAGGATGTCCAAATGGTATGTCGTTTCAAGAAGCAATCTTTAATTATGATATCTGGGCAACAAGGTGAGAATTGGGGATGAAAGCACTCAGTTATCCATGTCAGCTGAATTTTTAATGTAGAGCAATCTTAAGGATAAAGGCAATTAGGTATTTTTTAACATGACAAACTACAATCACTGATCAGAGGCCTCTAGTGTAGGGTGATGATGCTAAGATGGGGTTTAGAAGTTTAGGATAAGAGCCTGGACTGCAGGTATGAGCATGTCTATCTTCCCATCCTGATAACAACCCACAGGGGTTTTTAGGGGACAAAGGGCTACCAACTCTGTTTGGTCAGACCTTCACCTTGATTGCTGTGCCTCTGCTACTATTATTGTTAATATTTTGAATAACATCCCCAGAATCATCTCCACACCAGAAATGTGATCAAATAACAAGAAAAGAGCCCTGGTCAAGCAGTACTGTTTGCTCCTTGATAAATATTGCAAAGAGAAATCCTGGCATTGCAATATTCTCTTTCCAATCAGTTGGGGATAGTCAGCAAGCGATCCTTGGGGAAGAGCTTATACTAAAATGAATAACTCCATGAATACAATATATTATACAGTAATTATCAAGGAGACTGGCCTTGAGGAAACCAGGACTGTCCATAGGTAGGTCAGAATCCACTGGGAAACCTGGCCCTTCACATCCACTCATACGAGTATTCCTGTCTTTCACCTGAGGAGGAGATATGGGGAAACCCTTGTCTTCTAGAACACTTCCAGGTTCAGCAATGCTTGCTTGTGTGCTGTGTGCTAGGTTGCATCAGTAACGTCCGAATCTTTGTGACCCTATGGATTGTAGTCTGCAAAACTCCTCTGTCCTTGGGATTCTCCAGGCAAGAACACTAGAGTGGGTTGTCATTTATAGACATAATCCAACCAAGAAAGAAAATCTTCATTGACTTCTGGACTCTCACCAGCACTTAGGCAACACTGCCATCAGCTTCCAGCCCCAGCCACTCTAGTACACAGACCCCTTGCCCTGCCACCTTTAGAACTCTCTGACTTTCAAGACCGATTATGTAAAATGTAAGACATAAAAATGGCTAACAAACACATGAGAAGATGCTCAACATCACTCATTATCAGAGAAATGCAAATCAAAACCACAATGAGGTACCATTTTACACCAGTCAGAATGGCTGCCATCCAAAAGTCTACAAGCAATAAATGCTGGAGAGGATGTGGAGAAAAGGGAACCCTCTTATACTGTTGGTGGGAATGCAAACTAGTACAGCCACTATGGAGAACAGTGTGGAGATTCCTTAAAAAACTGCAAATAGAACTGCCATACGACCCAGCAAATCCCACTGCTGGGCATATACACCGAGGAAACCAGAATTGAAAGAGACACGTGTACCCCAATGTTCATCGCCGCATTGTTTACAATAGCCAGGACATGGAAGCAACCTAGATGCCCATCAACTGAAGAATGGATAAGAAAGCTGTGGTACATATACACAATGGAATATTACTCAGCATTAAAAAAAAATTCATTTGAATCAGTTCTACCCAGGTGGATGGAACTGGAGCCTATTATCCAGAGTGAAGTAAGCCAGAAGGAGAAACAACAATACAGTATACTAATGCAATATATGGAATTTAGAAAGGTGGTAACGAGAACCCTGCATGCGAGGCAGCAAAAGGAACACAGATATATAGAACAGACTCGTGGACTCTGTGGAAGAGGGCAAGGGTGGGATGACATGGGAGAATGGCATTGAAACCTGTTAATTATCATATGTGAAATCAATCACCAGCCCAGGGCTGATGCTCGGGGCTGGTGCACCGAGATGTCCCAGGGGGAGGGAATCGGGAGGGAGGGAGGAGGGAGGGGTGTTCTGGAGGGGGAGCATATGTATACCCATGGCAGTTTCATGTCAATGTATGGCAAAACCAACACAATAAAGTAAAGAAAATTTAAAAAATAAATAAATAAATAAAATATTTCTCCAAAGGAAAATAAATAAATAAAATGTAAGGAATAGCAGCCAGATAAATCACTAAGTATAGTATTAAACATACAAGGTGACAATCATTCTGCTTGGGAGTTGACCAGCATGGACAAACTAAAACAAGTAGATGTGCTCTGGAGGGCATTCTTCACTCAGAACAGAGACTGATGGCTTCAGGCAGCAGCTTGCCAAAACTGATATGAGTTTCAGAAATCCAGGTGGAAAAAAATGAAATTATAGGAGGAAGTTAAGGACAGGAACATAGAAAAGCCAGTGCTTCTATATTCAGTGAAGGATTCTTTTTCTTTTTACAAGAGGGCAAGTTTCCTGTTTAGCTTTATGGGGACACGTTTTAGTATTTTTCTTATACTGAGACATGTCACTGAACCACATATGGTATGATAGGCATCTATTCTGATTCAGAAGGAGAAACTATCATGGATAACAAGCTAGACATTCAGGTGTTCCTTGAATATATCTCACCTCGTGAAATTTTGAAAATTTTATCTGTTCATTTATTTTTGGCTGCACTGGGTCTTCGTTGCTGCGTGGGCCTTTCACTAGTTGCCATGAGTGTGGGTTATGCTCTAGTTCCGGTGCTCAGGTTCCTCATTGTGGGGGCTTTTCTTGTTGCAGAGCACAGGCTCTAGGCACGTGGGCTTCAGTAGTTACACCGCCTGGGCTCTAGACTGCAAGCTCAGTAGTTGTGGCACCTGGGCTTAGTTGCCCTGTGGCATGTGGAATTTCCTGGACCAGGGATCAAACCTTTGTTCCCGCATTGACAGGCAGAGTCTTTACCACTGGACCATCAGGGAAGCCCCTCATGGAGTTTTGATTTGTTTTTGTTTGCTTTTTATTTAGGAATAACTTTCAAAGCATCACTATTCTCAGATACCTGATGCCAAATGCCAAAAAAAAAAAAAAAAACTCAGACAGTAGCAAGTTCTCATGGCAGGACAGGTGTTTGCTTTGCTACACTGATAGGGCAGCCTGAACATGAAAACATGGCTTCACTTTTTCTTCACATTCTTTTACCCCCACATGAAAAGAAAACACCATGCCCAGACCAAAAACCTACCAGCTATTTCCCCTCTGAGCCTTTGCTTTTCTGGAAAGGGAAATCATATTATATACTACATGCATGGGGAATGAATTTCCATTGCTTGCCCCCAGACCATGAGACTTATGTGCTAATGTGAAGAGTGAATATTAACTATATATTTTGCAGGTGGAGGTGAATCAGTGAAGTTTTACCATGCATACGATTTTACCTTGGTAGTAACACCTGGAGCCATAGGGTCAATTTCTCATACTCTAGGCCAAAGCAAACTTCTAAATGCCATTTCACTTCCACAGAGATTTGATTCCTTTTTTTTCTCTAAATGCAGATGATTGACTGTAGAATGGTTTGCTGCCTCAGTCCATGTTGATTTGTATAAAAACGCTTAAGTCCAAGAATAGACCCAGAGGCAGGGAGAGAAGTTAGCAATGACTACTTATTGCACATTCACTCATATTCATGAATACTTGCTAAAAAATATTTATAAAGCATCTGTTATGTGCCAGGGAAAATACTGTATGCCAAGGACACAGAAATGAAGTAGGCAGATAAAGATGGCCCCTCACAAGCTCAAAGCTAAAAACAGGAACAGAAAATAAATCAGTAGACATTTAAATGTAGGCTATAATGGCATGTAATGTAAGTACTGAAAAGAATAATAAAGCAGATGAAGAAGCTATTATTCTTTCAAATATTCTTGCAAATTTTCTTTAGATGCTGTTAGAAAAGGCCCCCTTTGGTCTAGGTGTGTGGAAGTAAACTGAATAGTCAAATGGTCAAATAAGGGTTAATAGCAGAGAGTATGATTTATATTTCATGTACAGTATGATTTATAGATGATAGAAAAATGTTTAAAAATATAAAAACTTAAGAAACATAGATGGGTAAAGGTGGTCAAAAGGCACAAACTTCCAATTATAGGATAGATAAGTTCTAGGGCTATAAAGTAGAGTATAGTGATTATAGTTAACAATGAAAGTAACGCTCAGTCATGTCTGACTCTTCACGACCCCATGGACTGTAAGACTGCCAGGCTCCTCTGTGGAATTCTCCAAGTAAGAATACTGGAACAGGTAAACATTCCCATCTCCAGGGTATTTTCCTAACCCAGGAATCAAACCCTGATCTCCTGAACTGCAGGCAGATTCTTTACCATCTGAGCCAGCAGGGAAGTCCAATAGTTAGTAATACCATAGTGTATATTTGAAGAAAAATGTAACTATTTGAAGGTTAATAACCTTAATCCAGTAATCCTTTTGCAACACATATCAAATCATTATGTTGTACACTTTAATCACTGTTTTATGCCAAAGATATCTCACTAAAACTGGAAATATATATAAAATATATCTTATTCACAATAATTCTGTGAAGTGGAGAGGTTGTCTTAATAATTATCATCCTGTCCTCCTTTTACAGATGGTAAAACTGTTAAGTAATAAGAAATTCACATAGTTTGTGAGAGACAGAGCCAGGATCATGGAAAAAGACTTCCTGATCCTAAATACAGTGTGTGTTCAAAGTACAATGTTTATCATCTATAACTGAAGCTAGGCATTGAGCTTTGTGGAAGAGTTCTTTTATTATAATTGGAAACCAAAATATATCTCTCTATTATAGTCTGCAATGCTTAAGGTCCCTGAGCAGAAGTCCATGATTGTCTCTTCTGCCCATTGCTTTTTCCTCCTACAGTTGTTTTCAACCATAACAAAGCCATAACCCAAGAGGTAAGAGTTTCCAAAGATCTGATTAAGCTGTCCAGTTCCCATGTGGTAAGAATTTGAACTAAGCAGTCAATGATTTGTAGATAGTGATTCATATAGGTGAGCTGAACTCAAGTAGAAATACCACAAGGAGAAAGGAAGGAAATTGAGTGGGAGAGAGGAAATAAAAGAAACAGGGGGGAAAAATGGAGTAGACTAACACAGAGAAACAGAGACAACTATGTTTTCCCTATAGAAAGTCTAGATTGTCTGTTTCCTAAATACTGCTTCAGATCCTCAAAGCATACACCATTCATGGAAACTATAGCATTGGTAGCTGGACTGAAAAGACCAATGATTTTTATCCTAATTAATACCTCTAGGGATAAAATTCTTAACCTGTATGACTTTTGTTGATAAGGATGAGACAGGAGGTGAAGAACTGTCATCACTTGCTTACTAGTAGAAATAAAAAACATAGATCATCTAAAAATTTCTTCTTGGCTCTCTTTTTCAACTTTTCCACCCACTATAATGAGCTATAGAATGTCAGAACTGGAAGAGAAATAACAGCTCATCAAATCCAAGTAGGTCAAGCTAATTTTATTTCATTTAGCTGCATACTATCCCCGAGGTTGGGAAAGGCAGAGAAGATGGAGGGAGAAGCTATGGCATCAAGAGGATTCACCCAGGCCCCAGGGCTTATGCACAGCAAGGAACTTCTGGCTTTGAGTCCTCTGTCTTCTTCAGCAACAATTACATGACAGTTCATACTTTATTCTCTTAGAATTCTCCCCAGAGACTATTGCCAAGATCTAAAAGATCAACAACACTTAATATTTTCTGCTTCAGAATAGCCACAGGCCAGTGGGGCCACACAACAGAAAGATCCTGAATGAATGCAAATGAAACAAAAAATAGGGACTAGTAAAAAAAAGCTATTGTAGGGTTTAGTAGCTTATACCCAGAATGTGTTCCAGAAACTTCTAAGCTTGCTTCCTGGTGCTATCCCTGTTTATTGGAATGAAGTGCCCAAGTCATTATTCCCCCAAGTCCAATCTTTATTTTCCAGGCAGAAATAACAGCACTGATAATCAGGATGCTATGAAAAACACAAATGAATGAAATAAAAAGAGCACCAAAGACAAGAAGAAGTATAAAACCGTGGACTGAGAGAGACAAAAGGAGGCCTTAACAGGTAATCTGGCTTTGAAATATAGAATAAGGGGTACTATACTTCTCTCCTTTGGCAGTTGTTAGAGACTTGCATTCATATATCTGTATTTATATCTCCAGAAAACTTTGCCAAACAGTTGGAAAGAAGAGAGAATGGGGAATTCATGGATCTGCTTTCACTGCTCCCTTCCACTCTGGGGCGCTTTGCTGAATTCAAGAGGAGAGGTTGATTGGGAGAACAGAAGTAGCATGAACCAGGGTAAAATTTATCTCTGGAAACTTTCCGTTCATTCCCATCCTTCCCACCATCCCCATCCCATTGTTCAGCTGCCCTCCCCACTGTCTTTTACCAGATTCTTTAAGTGGTTTTATGCTGCCACTGTCTTAAATGACAAGCGTGTCCTTCCCTAAGGAAAAAGTCTCATTCCCCTCCAGGCTATCATATTAACTTCATGTGATCCTCCACAGACATCTGTGGAGCTCTGTTATTTACTAGATACTAGCTTCAGCTTATACTCTTATACCATGGACATACTTAACCAGATGAAATATAGCTAGGTTCCAAAAGATGACCGTGCTAGAAATGTCAGCTGCTCAGCAGGCCAATAAACCTAAGTACTTACAATCCCCAGAGACAGAGGGCAGCGATCCATGTGGAACAAGGCTGATGCTTAAGTAGCTGAGCAGAGGCAGGATCTGACAGTGGTCTTGGTGTTCCTGTTCTCTGGCCCATGGCTGAGCCAGAGCTTTCATCAATGGACAGATGCGCAAAAAGGAAGCTCAAACCCCGGCAACCTCCATGAAGTCAGAGAACAAGAGTGACCAAAATATATTGACCTGGCTTTGAAAAAGAGAGAATCTGTGGGGGTGTAGGAAAGCTTGTTCTCTTCATTCCCAAAACACAAACAGTTCTTTTCATAAAAAGCAGAATGAAGTCTAAGTCACACATGTGACCTCAGACTGAAGAACAGCTAAGTATTTACAGATTTCTCCACTGATATTCAAAAAGATGCCCCATTTTTCTCCACCATTCAGTTCAAGTGGCATGTCTTCAACTCTCACAGTACTTGCTATGAATAAACCAGACTGGCTTTGTTACCATCTGAAATTCTATAACAAGCATGTTTCAGCCTTGGCCGGCATTCTAAGGAGAACAGCAGGAACCTTATCACCGCAAAGTCCAAGGAAATCAGAATATGAATCCACGGTTGATATATTTTCTCTTGACATACACAATTTTGCTGAAACTGCTGACTTGAAATTTGAAATGCAAGGATGTTTTTTATGAAAATTCTACAAGGACTTATGCTTCAGGAAAGTTTTTTGGTATTCTACCCCTGTTGCTGTAACGCCTTGTCACCTACTGGTTCTGAATTCACTTTCTTCTGACAACTAAGTACACTTTCAAAAAGGTCCCAACTCTAATTCCAAACATAAACCCCCTTTTTCTTTATCATTTAAACTTTGTCATTGTTCACTGATGTCCCATATGAAAGATGCTTCATTTAGCACTATCACTAGCAGTATAGCCATTCCTGCATTTCTAACATTTGCCGAGATCTATCTATGTCTCAGTTCATGAGCAAACATATTATGGACCGTATGTAGATCTGTTTCCTAGGAAGATACGTGAGATGGAAATTGGCAAATTGTGATTGCACTTGAGAATGTCTAGTGAAATTACTTTGGATCCTTGATGTATGGGAAAGTGGTTTGGATGGCTGACCAGACCATACTGTGCATGCTCATGCCAGGGGAGCCAGAGCAACACTCTGACCCAGTCCAAACCAATGGGGGGAAGCTGCTTAACTAGGGAAGTCTCTAGCTCGAGGGTTGGGTGATTTAAATGCTCAGTGGGAAAAGTTATTGGTCAGTTGATAGGTCAGCCATGGTCTGAAGACTTTTTCTCTTAACATAATAATTTGTCTTCAGACTTTTTAAAACCTCCAGTAGACTCTCTGCTAGCCAAATATTTAGTGGTTTTGTGAATTTTTTTTGTATTCCTGTCAAATGCAGTTCTTTAGAAACCCATTTAAAATGTTGTTTCTTTTCCATATGGCATTCTGAAAGAGAACAAGGAATTGCAAATTTAAGATTGTGACAAAAAAGAATGCTCTTTGTAACTATTTCCGTACTTGCTAAGTTTCTTAAATGAGTTTGATTTATATTGTGCCAAGAGTGAGTACCATGTTGATCAGTAGGACCATGATTTTTTAAAAGCCCTATAGACCCTTGGCAATTAGAATAACTGTACATATGGTATGTTGCAGGGTTTCGGTGTTTAATTTTACTATGATCTGAAGTTTGATTGACTGATTCCACAAATGAATTTTGAAGAAGCGTAAATCATCCAAGTTTCCTCTCGAACACTTTCAAAGCATTTTTAGTGCAGCTTTAAGGTCTAGGACCCCAAGCACTATTTGCAAAATTGTTCTTAGTTGATCTTATTGCCTTGTTCTGTATGCTGGGACACCACATTTTCTTAGATTTTAAAACTCTAGGGGCTATAACTTTGACCATTTTCAATGTGACTCTGTAAGACAAGCCAAATAATTTACCCTTCTGAGAAGACTTAGGGTCCTTTCCAAACCATGGCTCTTTTCAGGGTAGTTCTCCATCCATAGATTGTTGTACTTTATATCCTATATTCCCCACCCTGCTCCCAACTCTGGCTATAGCCAAAGAATGAGGGCCCAACCCAAAGGTGGCCATCCATAGACTGGGTGAAGTCCAGGAAGGGATCGAGCTGGAGAGCTCTACTCAACAAAATGTTGCAATGACTGACCCCTGATCCCATCACACCTGTCACTTAAAATCAGATTGAGGGATGCACAAAGTTGGAATCAGTTGTGGGAAAAGAATTTAGGAGAAAAATAAGATAGATGGCACAACTAAAGGGTAAAAGCTGAAGGTGGTAAGAAATAAGTAGAGAACAAGGCATAGGGGAAGCTGACCTGGAACATGACAGAATATCACTGGGGTTATCGGGCATCACCACAGCTGTGGATTATTAAAGATATTGCTGCATTTTAAATGGTTCCCCAGTGTTCTATCAGTTTTGGCTGTGGAGTTGCTGAGATTGGTTTCTGTCCTTATAGCGCATCTCTTTAACAGAGATAAAACAATTGGGCTTTTTCCAGTTTCTGACAAATGATACTTGACATATTGTGCCAAGAGTGAGTACCATGTTTATCATTCAGACTGTGATTTTTTTAATCCCTATAGACCTTGGCAACTAGAGTACATAGGGTACATAGGGTATGTTGCAGGTTTTTGGTTTTTATTTTTTACTATGTTTTGAAGTTTGACTGATTCCACAAATGAATTTCTTTATTAAGTAAGTGATTTATTTTCTATGAATTTAAACACCTACTTTGTGGATAGATGTTTTGACAGGTTCTATGAGAACTACAAAGATGAAAATCCACAATTACTATACTCAATGGGCTCATTGGTTTAAAGAAATAGTATCATAGAATAAGAAACGCAGATGTATAGAACAGTCTTTTGGACTCTATGGGAGAGGGCAAGGGCGGGATAATATGGGAGAACGGCATTGAAACATGTTAATTATCATATGTGAAATCAATCGCCAGCCCAGGTTTGATGCTCAGGGCTGGTGCACCGGGATGATCTGGAGAGAAGGAATTGAGAGGTAGGTGGGAAAGGGGTTCTGGAAGGGGAACACATGTATACCCATGGCAGATTCCTGTCAATGTATGGCAAAACCAACACGATAATGTAAAGAAAATAAAATAAATTAAAAAATGGATAAATAAAAAATAAATAAAACTAGGGAAAATTTCCCTTCAAAAAAAAAAAAAAAAGAATATCAACAGAGGCAGAGAAGGGTTAAAAGTGGACATTCTGGACCAGACTATCAGCTTGCAACTAGCAATGTGCCCCTATACAAATTACTGAATCTCTTTTTGCCTAGGTTTTCTCATCTATAAAATGGGCAACACTGTAAAACTGTAAGTGAAAGTGTTAGTCACTTAGTCGTGTCCGACCCTTTGCCATTCTGTGGGCTGTAGCCTGCCAGGCTCTGCTGTCCATGAGGATTCTCCAGGCAAGAGTACTGAAATGGATAGCCATTCCCTTCTCCAGGGGATCTTCCCAACCCAGGTCTCCTGCATTGCAGGCAGGTTCTTTACCATCTGAGCCACCAAGGAAGCCCTGTAAAACTGTAAAACATACCTCGCAGTATACTTGTTAGGATTATGTGAGGTAAGATCTAAAAAGAGTCCAGAATAACTAAGGTTGTCCATGCTCTTCCCAGGTAGCTGAGGTCCTTGTGGAAAAGGAAGGATTTGTGTTGATTAGAAGCATCTCTCTATAAACTTATTCCTCATGGGAAGATGGCCCATTTGCCAAACCAGTCAATGCAGATTCCAGGGTAAGTGTCCATAGAACGATACCCACTCAGTGCCATTGATCCTTGGCACAGAACATCCCTCTTCTCATTGGTCACTGACATGCCAGGGAAGGAACTTGGCTCCACAATCTCCCTGCCCTTTCTCTGCTCCTACCTTTGCCAGACATCTGCCACACATGCAGCTCTTGTGTCTGCTTCACCTTTCCCTACATAAGCTTATTCTCTCCCCCTCTTCCTTCCTTGTACTCTCCTACAGGAAAGATCCAGGGGCAATTTTCTTTACAACATATGTAACCACACAAAACATACATTTCCCTCTTGGCTCTGGAGTGTTCTGAGTCAATCAAGACCATCTGTGCTTGCATATCCAATATCCCCCAGTCTACCCCACCCCCTAAATCTAATCCTTTCTGTGTAATTTAGCAGGATCTTTGTGCTACAAAGCCCTTAATAATTTTTAAACAAAATTACCTTAATACATAACAATTGCTAAATGCAATACGGAAATATTTATTTTTCTTGCCAGCTATATAGATTCCAGAGTCTGTAAGCTGCCTTGCACAACTTGCAGAACTCTGTGTGATGCAAACCATATAAGACACATTTCTTAAAAGCTACTCCTTTGGGGAGTCTAGCAGCACATCATATCCAATTCTATAAGAAGTGAACACTACAAATTATCAGCAAGTTAATTGCTCAGGGCAAGAACCCAAGCCAGGCTTATAATGTTTAATTTCCCCTTGACCCATCTTTGGCTGACATCTGAGGGGCAATACTGAGTCTTTCCTGTGGCACCTGATCTCTAATTGTTGACTTTTGCTTATCATTACTCAGGCAGAAATTCTACTGACAGACAGGAAACCATCTGGAAAGTCATACCATCAGAGCATCCTGGAATATGTAAGATGGTCACATAACTGCAGTCATGGAGAAGCACTGAAGATAAAAAATTATTTTTGTAATCCTACACTTATAAAATCATTTAAGTGTTTATGGATTTCCCCATGGATTCAAAAATATAGAGTCATTCTTTCTGGAATTTTTGAAACCCCATGAGTTTGCCATTTGCTCCACTGAATCTAAAAATTTTTGAGTCCTGCTGAATCATTCAGCAAAGCTGCCTGAACTCTTTGTTGTATGCAGTACACTTGGATTGACTCTGTGGTGAGTATAACAACCAGTAAGATACACATTTTAGTCCCCAAGAAGTTTACCATCGAGGAAAAGAAATAAAACAATATAAACAGGTGGTAGGCAGATTAACAGTTTAAAGTTGTCTACTTCCTAATTTCTAGAACTTGTGAATATGTTACCTTACATGGGAAGAGGGACTTTGCAGATGTGACAAAAGTTGCACATATTCTGATGGGGAAGATAATGTTGGATTGTTTGGGTGGCTTCAACATAATCACATGATTCTTTAAAATCAAAGAGAAAGTGAAGTGAAAGTGTTAGTTGCTCAGTTGTGTCTGACTCTTTGCAACCCCATGGATTCTAGGCTACCAGGCTCCTCTGTTCATGGAATTCTCCAGGGAAAGATACTTGAGTGGGTTGCTATTCCCTTCTCCAGGAGATCTTCCTGACCCAGGGATCAAACCCAGGTCTCCTGCATTGCAGGCAGATTCTTCACTGACTGAGCCACCAGGGAAGCCCACAGTCAAAGAGAAGAAGATATACGTGATCAGAGAGATACAGGGTTGCTGGCTCTGGGGCCTTGAGCCAAGGACTACGGGGAGTCTCTAGAAGCTGGATGAGGCAGGGAAATGAATTCTCCCCTAGAACATCCAGAAAGGAATAGAGTCCTTCTTACACCTTGATCTTAGCCAAGTGAGAACCATGGCAAGTTTATGACCTCCAGACTTGTAAGCTAAAAAAATTTGAGTTAAGTCACTGGATTTGTAGTAATTTATTCTAGTAGCAATAAAAAACTAATACAATACATACTTTTAATACAAGTCAGAGAGTGTCAATTGCTATAAAAGATCACAAAAGTGATCTTCGATAGAGGTCAGCATGATGAAATTGACTCTATTTTTCACCCTTGCTGTTCTTGACTCTAGATTTGTATTCCTTTTGGATTTGCAACAAATAATAGCAACATCAAAGTAGTATCACAACACTCTCTCCATCTTCCTGGGAGGCTCTACAGCACAAAGGTAAGGTACCCATGCACATGGTATAGGTGAATTGTACAAGATGAGAAGCTGGCAAAGTGGCTAACCCTGAATTAAACAGTCCACATCCAAGAGGCATTTTTCCAAAGCTGTGACTAATGTAGCTAAAAGTAAGTTTCTGGGATCACAAAGATACATTCATGATAGCATCTTAGTGATGGCAACGGAGAAGGCAATGGCACCCTACTCCAGTACTCTTGTCTGGAAACTCCCATGGACGGAGGAGCCTGGCAGGCTGCAGTCCATGGGGTCGCAAAGAGTCCGGACATGACTGAGCGACTTCACTTTCACTTTCATTCTCATGCATTGGAGAAGGAAATGGCAACCCACTCCAGTGTTCTTGCCTGGAGAATCCCAGGGACAGAAGAGCCTGTTGTACTGCCGCCTATGGGGTCGCACAGAGTCGGACACGACTGAAGCGACTTAGCAGCACCAGCAGCAGCAGTGATGGCAAACATTATCCTAAAACTTTGTTTTTATTTTAAAAATTATTTTTATAGCATTCCTGGAGTCTGATACCCACTTTTAGCAAGATTAAAAACAAAAACAAACTAGGACTAAATATTAACTCCTTTCCTGTAGTCTGCATGGTGAGTCAAGAATGTAAGTTGGAATTGCTAAAATGTCCCTGACTATATGGAAATGATAAACAAAATGAAAAAGATTAAAAAAAAAAAAAAAGGAATCCGAGTGACAGTTAATAGAAATAATACCTTAAATTTTTTCACACCTATTTATATGTGGTCACACTTAATACTTATAATAATGTTGTGAAGGTTTTATTATCCTTACTTTACCAAGAAGGAAACCAAAGTCTTAGAGGTTCAATGACTTATTACTAAGTAACAGTACCCAGACTTAAACCAAGCAGTAATTAGAAAACTCTACCTCTTTTTCCCTAACATCATCCAAGGCCCTTAGGCCCCTGGAGGGCAGGGACTGTGGATGTCAACAGCACTTAATAGAATGCCTGTACTCAGCAATGACTGTGAAATCAAGGAAAATACAGTCTTCTTTCTGTGCTCCATCACTGGGCAGCTCTCAACTAGAACACAAGACAGCACACATTCTCAAAAACTCCTCAAATGATTCTAGAAAGAGGTTTTAAATCTTTGGGACAGGTTCAAATCATCTGTGGAGCTTTTGAAAATTCAAATATCTTTGTACTTTGTCTTGCTGTTGCAGGACGTAAATAAGACCCTCTGCGGACCAGGTCTTACAATGAATCATCTAATCCCATTGAAACACAGGTTTCAGGACACCACAAAACAGAAACCAAATGGTTTGCTCTTTCTTCTTTTTTCCCTATTAAACAAGATATTACATAATAAGCAAATGATAGCCCCTAAACTCTCTGGTTTCCTGACATGAGTCAGTACAGTCCTGTACTGTAAGCAGAACTGGTTTTCCTAGTAATAAAGTATTCCCAAAGGAGTTCTTCACATAACTGTCAATCAAACTGTTGGTAGAGAGAAAATAACAGGCAATCAAACAACTGTTTTTGTGTTGACGAGGTCTGTGTGCTTGCATGTATAGTCAGAAATGGAATATTCATGAGAATACTGTACCATAACCTTCTTACCTCTTTACTTACTCTAAGGACCTTGTTTTTTATTATTATCTAATAGAAACCTAATATAATGAGCATTCATATCCAAATAGAGCTGGAGTTTGAATGAGAACTCTGTAAATGTTACATGTTCTCCCTTACTATAACATAGAAGCAGAAGTGGCACAGAAATCTGGGTGAGTTAAGAAAAATGATTGTAGTTTATTAAATCCATATGTTTTATCAAAAGGCAAAATGGTTACCGGATGGTGTGCAGGATTCTCTAAGTCCATCTCAGGGGGGATGAGCCAGACACCCAGATTTTTAAAAGAGGTCCAGAAGTTATTTGGTGTACACTAGAATTGATGACCAGTGTACTGTAATCAAAATCTCCCTGGAGGCTGAACTGTGGCTAACCTTTTATTGATCTATCTTAGAATGTGTATGAGGCTTGAATCCACAACACCTTTCACTGGCTTAATGAAGCCATTCTTCTCAGTCCTCTTAAATTAAACAGAAGAGACTAAGTGAAATATAGAAAGTGTAATAATATATAAAAAGAAAAAAACAAAAAAAACTTTTACAATTACAGCTAAAAAGAACTGGAGTAAAGGGAAATTATTTTAAACAATCTGATGATAGAATTTTATCAAAAGAAGAAAAACAAATGTTCAACTAGCCCTTTTGCAAGACAGTCCTAACAATGAGGTCAGTCAAGCAAAGTGGCATTTTTCCTTGGAATTCATTGAGGTATTCAGGTCATAATTGGCTGCGGCATTTGGGAAAATTTAGGGGAAGAAACTTGGCTCTTGGAAAAGAGGGAAAAACTATCTCAATGCCCCAGAAGCTCTCTTTCAAACTCCAGATTTGCAGTGGGGCATTTAGAGTTAGAATTTCCAGTAAAGAAGAAAATATACTGAAGCCACAGCTTTCAAACAAGGGGGAAGATCAAGGAGATGGTTTAAAAAAAGAAAAGAAAATTCTGGAAGAAGTAGCCATACATAGTTGAATGGTCAAATAATCTAACTGAATCATAGGAAAGAATTATGCAGTATCTAAATGTTAGGTTGGGGATGAGTGTCTTGAGCTCATGATGTGATTACCCATTTGTTGAACACAGGTGCACTGAAAGGATGCCATTCTCATTAAAAAGTTTCATTTATCAAGTTTAATATGATAATTCTTTGTCATATACCCTCCTGGGACTCTGTCTTGCCTGCTTTTTATATTATTTTCTTGAAAAGACTGAGGATGGTTTAGGGTGACTAGTATCATAATCCACCATTTGATCATGTATTTCAGAAGTACCCACAGTGTGTCTGGCACTCTGCCAAGGAATATAAGAACCACAAAGAAGTAAAGCATGTCTACTCACATGAAACAAAATCTAACTGTAGAAATAGAACTTCAGCACATGCTAGTTGGAAGTACAATGTGATATCTGGATAGGAGGAAGCAATGTGGGCTGGGGTTTTGGGGAGAAGACCTCAGAGGGAGGTTGAGCTTTATCTAAGCCTTAATGAACAAAACGGAAGTGGGAGGCATTAAGTAAGAGAGTGTGAAAAGAGCTAGAGTCAGTGAAAAGCTCAGAGGGTACAAGGAAATGATTATATCTGTCTGGGCATTGAGCTTGAAATATATGTATGTTTGAGATTTGGGGTGTGAGTCATGGAAAAAGACTGTGGTACAGCAGAATGAGCCCAGGTTTTGAGACTGAATTCTGATTTTGCCACTGTAACCCAGTTCACTTCAATACAGTCACTCAGGCCTACTCTTTGCGACCCCATGGACTGCAGCAAGCCAGACCTCCGTGTCCATCACCAACTCCCAGAGCCCATTCAAACTCATGTCCATTGAGTCAGTGATGTCATACAACTATCTCATCTTCTGTTGTCCTCTTTTCTTCCTGCCTTCAATCTTTCCCAGCATCAAGATCTTTTCTAATGAATCAGCCCTTTGCATCAGGTGGCCAAATTATTGGCACTTCAGCATCAGTCCTTCCAGTGAATATTCAGGACTGATCTCCTTTAGGATTGACTGGTTGGATCTCTTTGCAGTCCAAGGGATTCTCAGAGTCTTCTTTAACACCACAGTTCAAAAGCATCAATTCTTCAGCACTCAACTTTCTTCACCATCCAACACCCACATCCATACATGACTACTGGAAAAATCATAGCTTTGACTAGATTGACCTTTGTCAGCAAAGTAATATCTCTTCTTTTAAAGATGCTTTCTAGGTTTGTCGTAATGTTTCTTCCAAGTAGTGTCTTTTTAATTTCATGGCTGCAGTAACCATCTGTGGTGATTTTGGAGCCCAAGAAAATAAAATCTGTCACTGTTTACACTGTTTCCCCATCAATGTGTTATGAAGTGATGGGAACAGATGGCATGATCTTCGTTTTCTGAATGTTGAGTTTTAAACCAGCTTTTTCACTCTCCACTTTCACTTTCATCAAGGGATGCTTTAGTTCCTCTTCACTTTCTGCCATAAGGGTGGTATCATCTGCATATCTGAAGTTACTGATTTTCTCCCAGCAATTTTGATTCCAACTTGTGCTTCATACAGTCTGGCCTTTCATGTGATGTACTCTGCACATAAGTTAAAAAGCAAAGGTGACAATATACAACCTTGACATACTCCTTTCCCAATTTTGAACCAGTCTGTTGTTCCGTGTTTGGCTCTAACTGTTGCTTCTTGACCTACATACAGGTTTCTCAAGAGACAGGTAAGGTGGTCTGGTATTTCCATCTCTTTAAGAATTTTTCCCAGTTTGTTATGATCCACACAGTCAAAGGCTTTAATATAGCTAATGAAGCAGGTGTTTTTCTGGAACTCCCTTGCTTTTCCAAGATCCAGTGGGTGTTGGCAATTTGATCTCTGGTTCCTCTGCTGTTTTTAAATCCAGCTTGGATATCTAGAAGTTCTCAGTTCGTGTACTGTTGACACCTAGCATGGAGAATTTTAATCATTACTTTGCTAGTGTGTGAGATGAGTGCAATTGTGTGGTAGTTTGAACATTCTTTGGCATTGCCTTTCTTTGGAATTTGAGTGAAAACTGACCTTTTCCAGTCCTGTGGTCACTATAATCTAAACTTCCTTCTAATATGTGCTGAAAAAGCATAAATTTTAGTTGTACTTATTTGAACATGCTCCTGAACTTGAGTATTCCTCCTTAGCCTCTGTGCTTCTCCAAACCACTTTTCCTCTGGCCTAGGACCATTTTCCATCTCCCTGACAAAGAAGACTGAGAACCAAAGAATTAATGCTTTCAAACTGTGGTGCTGGAGAAAACTCTTGAGAGTAGTTTGGACAGCAAGGAGGTCAAACCAGTCCTAAAGGAAATCAACCCTGAATATTCACTGGAAGAACTGATGCTGAAGCTGAAGCTCCACCACTTTGGCCAGCTGATGGGAAGAGCCAACTCATTGGAAAAGACCCTGATGCTGGGAAAGATTGAGGGCAAGCAGAGAAGGTGGTGATGAGGATGAGATGGTTGGATGGCATCTCCAACCCAAAGGACATGAGTTTGAACAAACTTTGGGAGATAATGGAGGACAGTGGAGCCTGGTGTGCTCTAGTCCATGGGATCACAAAGAGCTGGACATGACTGAGTGAGTGAACAACAGCAACAAATTCAGGTCATTAACCAGAACTGTAGGACACACTCCACTGGAGATGATGTTGCTACTTGCCACCTGAAAACAGTCACATTGAGTGAGATGGAGTACTACCCTGACCCTTTCTTTTTTCCACAGTGCTTGCATACAAGGCTTATCAGCACAATAGGTTTAAGGTAGTAGTCCTCAGACTGGGCAGAACATTAGAATTACCTGAGGAGCTTCCAAGATGCTGATGTTCAGACCACTGAATCTGAATTTCTGCAAAGTGGTACCCAAACATTAGCATCTTTTAAAGCTCCCAGGGGATTCCAACGTGCATCCAGGGGTGAGAACTACAACTCTAAAGCAATCATCTGGAAGATTCTGCTGGACAAGAGTGACTGTCACACTGCAGGTTCCACAAAGTGATCTGGGAGAAAGACTTGCTGCTAGACCTTCTGCATTCTAACTCAGGTGGGGCATGGACCCTTCAAGCAACTTCTCTTTAGGCTCTGTCCATCAGCATTGGTTTCAGACAGACTTGTTCCCTCCTTTGATTGTCCATTGAGCAACTGTTGAGCCATGTTCACGTGGCTACCCCAGATAAATTATTCTCAGAGACTGTACAGCCTAAACCCATGAAAGGAGTAGGAATATATTCACAAATGACTCAAAAACTTCTCACAAGTGAGTCAACATTTTACACAATTATGCAAAGGTGTGTTTGTTTATTTCTTTCCTTCCTTATATCTCTCTTCACCCACACCATCTTCAATTTGTGGCCACTTTTGGCCCACTCAAAAGTAAGGAAAAAACTCAATGTTGTGCTATATCCATTTAATGGCACTTTTTTAGCCATCCAGAGAGCATCTAAGTGTGAGAATTATATTTTAAAAGAATTATGTGCTCAAACATTTTTGTTTTTTTGTTTCTTTGTGAGGGTTGAGGAAATATGGTTAAATTCTCCTAGATAATATCTGAATGAGCTTTGGATGAGTCTCAGTCTTTCTGAGCCTCAGTGTTCTCATCTAGAAAGAGATATTAGCATCAAATCACAGGATCGTGACTTTAAAAAAAATTAATTGGAGGATAATTGCTTTTCAGTGTTATATCAGTTCCTGCTATACATCAGTATGAATCAGCCATAGGTATACATATGTTCCCTCCCTCTTGAGCTTTCTTCCCATCCCATCCCACCCCTCTAGGTTGTCAAAGAGTACCAGGTTGAGTTCTCTGCATCACAAAATAAATTCCAACTGGTCATTTATTTTATATAGGGTAATGTATATGTTTCATTGCTACTCTTTCGATTCATCCCACCCTCTCCTTCCCCCACTGTGTCCACAAGTCTGTTCTCTATGCCTGCATCTCTATTGCTACCATACAAATAGTATACCTCACTTTTGAAATGCCATATATGAAGCACTCTATTCTTTTATAGTATTTTGTCCCCATTAGTTCATGAAAGATATGAATCATCTCGTTTCTTATTTTAATTTTTAAATTTCCATTTATCATAATTTCCCACTTCTATTATTCTTGCCCTGTGATAGGCTCCCATCTTAAAGTGTTTTGGGTTAATTCTACTTGTCTTCTTAGAATAGCTATTTTGATGTGTGTGTGTGCATGTGTGACCTGGGGGTAGGAGGTGGGATGCATAGTATGGTGAATATCTTATGTTCTCAATTTATCCATTCAATATCAACTTTAAAAAGTCTATTCATGTGTCCTTTAAGTATTTCTTCTTTTGTTACATATATTCCATGATGTGCTCTAAATCACAGTCTCGGCAGACCCCCAGTTTAGCTGCAACACCTCAATGCCACAAACAACACCATTGCTCTCCAGACTTTATGGGGTTTATATTTAGATGTGGAATTTCTGGGACATATAGTAAAGCTATAATTTTAAAAACTGAGTTATGCTCACTAGAATGGTCTACAGGCAATCTACTGGTAGGGAGGGTTCCTAGTATAATCCCACAAGGCCTCCAGCACTTGGCACAGTCTGAAGAACATGTTATTTTAAAATAACATTCATTTCTATTAACATTAAGACCTAAAACAGCAAGATGGTCTAAAGAAGGACATTTCATAAATAAAATCCTGTTCTTCAAACAGCCTGGTCTTATCCCTTCACTATGAGAGATTGAAAATAGTACAGAGACATGGTTTATCTCCACTAAAGGAAGGGACATTGCATGCCCTCCATTTGGAAGGAGAGTCAGAACCTCAATTTAATAGGAAGACTTGAAACTTTCTTTTCAAGAAAGTTGTAGCCACTGTGAACTGCAAAAATATTTTTTACTTGAGAGTGTGAGATAAGTTCTAATGCCTTGGGCCCCAGGTCACTCTGCCAAAGATAAAACTAGGACACCACAGTTTCACCTCAGGATGCAGACCTGACAAGACTGCTAAGCTATGGTGGCAAAGAAGACACAGTCCATGACCTCATGGAACTTTTTCACAGGACAGTGAAAAAGATAGAAGGCAAAAAATAATTACAAAAGATACTTGTGAGTCTGAGATTTAAGCACTCTCACTGAAGAAGACTTTTGAATTATCTTGGATGTCAGAGCCTAGTTCCCTGGAATATGTAGTCACGGTTCTTATCACCCAATTTAGAAGTCTTTCCCAACTCCCCTGTCTGCAAGAAAGATGAAGTCCCTTGCTTGTGTAAGCTACTTTTCAGCTCACAGTACATCCAGGTTCTCTCTCTCTCTCTTTATTTAAGCAAGTCTCTTAACTTGAATTTGTCTGGCATGTTCAAATTCATCTTTATGGCCAAAAATTATTCAAAGATTAATGGTCCTGAGAGAAATAATGTTCCTCACACTAGATTTTGAAGGAGCTGTTCAATCTTTCTTAATTCAGCAGTGAGAATGATGAGCTGGAACAAGAGTACCCTTGACAGAAACTGTCCTCATCGGCTATTTTTCTTGTATCCTGAGAGGGTTTGATGGGCTCTTAAACTTTCCCCTTGAGCTAAGTAGTTGGAAAGTACTTTGACTCCTGGCAACTTACCCAGTAGTCTGATAAATGTGACTTAGCTACCTTAGTTCTGGTTTGTGGGAAACAATAGAATTTTCTATGGTCATTTTGTACACTGTTATAAAAGAGAAAGCTTTTCTTTCATATGTGTGGGCTCTGTAGGCAGGAAGGACTGTGAAGAAAAAATTAAATGGTAACAGCAAATCCAATTGACTCCTGGGATTTCAAGTATGACAAGCAGTGCCTTTCTCTCCCCATTATTGATTTTATGGTGTTTAGAAGTAACTGCTAGGTTTTCTTTTAAGTGTATTAGAAAATATTGGTGTGAGACTTATTGTTGATATGACATATGGAATACATTTTAGCAAAAGGGCTGCTAGGGTTTTTATCTGTGTTAAATGAAAAAAATATGGTGTTTTTTATTTTACTTTGTAGAGTTAAAAGTATATAACAAAGGATATATTGAGATTAAGGAACTCTAGCACTCTTTTTCTACAGTCATCTTAATGGCTAATATAATCATACCAATTTCGAAGTTTAGAGGATCCAGTAATGATACCATTTGTTAGAAACTTTCTTCAGTGCTCACTTCGGCAGCACATATACTAAAATTGGAACGATACAGAGAATATTAGCATGGCCCCTGCGCAAGGATGACATGCAAATTCGTGAAGCGTTCCATATTTTTATTCCTTAAAAAACTGGAAATAAAACTGCCATATGACCCAGCAATCCCACTGCTGGGCATACACACCGAGGAAACCAGAATTAAAAGAGACACGTGTACCCCAATGTTCATCGCCACATTGTTTACAATAGCCAGGACATGGAAGCAACCTAGATGCCCATCAACTGATGAATGGATAAGAAAGCTGTGGTACATATACACTATGGAATATTTCTCAGCCATTAAAAAGAATTCATTTGAATCATTTCTACTCAGGTGGACAGAACTGGAGCCTATTATCCAGAGTGAAGTAAGCCAGAAGGAAAAACAAAAATACAGTATACTAACACATATATATGGAATTTAGAAAGATGGTAATGAGAGCCCTGCAGGTGAGACAGCAAAAGAAACGCAGATGTATAGAAAAGTCTCGTGGACTCTGTGGAAGAGGGCAAGGGTGGGATGATATGGGAGAATGGCATTGAAACATGTTAATTATCATATGTGAAATCAATCGTCAGCTCAGGTTTGATGCTTGGGGCTGGTGCACCGGAATGACCCAGGGAGAGGGAATTGGGAGGGAGGAGGGAGGGGGCTTCTGGAGGGGGAGCATATGTATGCCCATGCGGATTCATGTCAATGTATGGCAAAACCAACACAATAAAGTAAAAAAATAAAAAAGAAAGAAACTTTCTTCATTTTAGGCACTGCATCATTTGCTCATTTGTTTATGCAATTAACAAATATGTATTAGTACATATAACAGGCACTCTGATAAACACTGAGACTATAATGGAAAAACTGAGACCATCACTAACCAGTGGGAAAGACAGAACCCAAACAGAAAAGAAGCAGATAATCACAAGAAAAATGTTCTGAATGTTATAATAAAGAAAGAGGGCACTATGAGAACATAAAAGGAGAATGAGACTGAGGGATATGAAGACAGGAAAACTATATTTAAGCTGAGGCCTGAAGGATGAATGGGAGTTATACTCAGGAGAAAAGAGAGAAGAGGAGTGATTAATAGGCAATGGGAACAATCTTTGGGAAGATTACAGCTGAGTGAAAGGTTATAGCATATTCCAGGAACTAAAATGAGTCCTGATGTCCTTGAGCTGGTATTTGCAATGAGAGGAAGCAGAAGTAGTGGCCATATTATAATAATCTTTTAAAAGCATGATTGGGGTTTTAGAATTTATTCCAAGCCTCATAGGTAGTATTATCCTCATATAACAGATAAGAAAATTAGCTTTGAGAGGTTAACTATGTTTCCAATTATGAGCAAGTAAGAAGAGGAGGCAAGAATACACAGAAGAACTCTACAAAAAAGATCCTCATAACCTAGATAACAACAATGGTGCGATCACTCACCTAGAGCCAGATGTCTTGGAATGCGAGGTCAAGTAGGCCCTAGGAAGCATCACTACAAACAAAGCTAGTGGAGCTGATGGAATGCCAGTTGAGCTATTTCAAATCCTAAAAGATGATGCTGTGAAAGTGCTACATTCAATATGCCAGCAAATTTGGAAAACTCAGCAATGGCCATGGGACTGGATAAGGTCAGTTTTCACTCTAATTCCCAAAAAAGGCAAAACTAAAGAATTCTCAAACTACCACACAATTGCACTCATCTCACACACTAGTAAAGTAATGCTCAAAATTCTCCAAGCCAGGCTTCACCAATCTGTGAACTGTGAACTTCCAGATGTTCAAGTTGGATTTAGAAAAGGCAGAGGAACCAGAGATCAATTGCCAACATCTGTTGGATCATTGAAAAAGTGAGAGAGTTCCAGAAAAAAATCTACTTCTGCTTTATTGGCTAGGCCAAACCCTTTGACTGTGTGGATCACAACAAACTGTGGAAAATTCTTCAAGAGATGGGAATACCAGACCACCTGACTAGCCTCCTGAGAAGCCTGTATGCAGGTCAAGAAGCAATAGTTAGAACCAGACATGAAACAACAGACTGGTTCCAAATCAGGAAAGGAGTAAACCAAGGCTGTATATTGTCACCCTGCTTATTTAACTTATATGTAGAGTATATCATGAGAAATGCCAGGCTGGATGAAGCACAGTCTGGAATCAAGATTGCCTGGAGAAATATCAATAATCTCAGCTATGGAGATGACACCACACTTATGGCAGAAAGTGAAGAAATAAAGAGCCTCTTGATGAAAGTGAAAGAGGAGAGTGAAAGAGTTGGCTTAAAATCAGCATTCAGAAAACTAAGATCATGCCTCTTGTCTCATCACCTCATGGCAAATAGATGGGGAAACAATGGAAACAGTGAGAGACTTTATTTTTTAGAATTCTAAAAGCACTGCAGATGGTGACTGTGCCATGAATTAAAAGACACTTGCTTCTTGGAAGAAAATCTATTCAAACCTGGACAGCATATTAAAAAGAAGAGACATTACTTTGTCAACAAAGGTCCATCTAGTCAAAGCTATGTTTTTTCCAGTAGTCATGTATGGATGTGAGAGTTGGACTATAAAGAAAGCTGAGCACAAAAAAATTGGTGCTTTTGAACTGTGGTATTGGAGAAGCCTCTTGAGACTCACTTGGTCAGAAAGGAGATCCAACCAGTCCATCCTAAAGGAAATCAGTCCTGAATATTCATTGGAAGGACTGATGCTGAAGAGGAAACTCTAATACTTTGGCCACCTGATGTGAAGAACCGACTCATAGGAAAAGGTCCTGATGCTGGGAAAGATTGAAGGTGGGAGGAGAAAGGGACAACAGAGGATGAGATGGTTGGCTGGCATCACCACCTCAGTGGACATGAGTTTGAGTAACTCCGGGAGTTGGTGATGGATAGTGAAGCCTGCATGCTGCAGTCCATGGGGTCTCAAAGAGTCAGACATGACTAAGCAACTGAACTGAACTGAACTGAACTGAATTGGTTGAGTCAGGTTTGTAAATGAGCACTACCCAACTCCAAAATCTATGAGTTTTACTTGTTCATTTATGGTCTCTCTTCTAATCTACATGAAACAGCCACTGGGTATCCTTATCCTAAGAACCATATTTAGGGAAACTCTGAATGTAAATTAAATGAAGACAGGAATCGAGTACTTGTTTACCACTGCCGATACTTAAAATGGTGCCAAGTCCATTAATTCAGTGTTCAGTGAATGAATGAATGAATGAATAAAATAAAATTGACCCAAGCTGAAGATTTCAAAGGTACACTACTAGGTGATGTAGTGCTTTTCTCTGCTCTCTAGCAGGTAAAACTATGAACCCTGGAAATGGTATAAGGTACAAAGAAAAGAGAACTCTAAAAGATGGGGGGAATATGGGTTATTTTCAGAGCCCAGGACTTGGGGAATGACACAATGACAGGCTGTCTTGCATCTGCCATTTAATAGAGGCCCATTGTTTCCTGATCCCCAACTTAGCAAAAGAAGGCAGCAGAAGTACGCTTATCTCTTCCTAGGACTGAACAGGAGTCCCTCTGAAAACACCAAGTGAGCCAGACTCCTCAGGTAGGGAGAATGGATTGGGAGCCACACCAAAAATTAGGAGCCTGGGGAAGTATTCTTCTTCCCTGCAGAGCCTGATACTCCTGTTTTGCAGTTGACATGAAGTGGAACTGGTGAAAGAGACTCAGGCTGGTCTGAGAAGCTCAGTCTCCCAGGGTCCTAGAGTCTCCTATCCTTGCCCAGAGATATCAGAACAACCAAGAGGTATCAATCCTCACCCATGGAAGAAAAACTCAAGAGATTCATCTTGGGACATCACTGCTTCACATTTTGGCAACACTGGGAGGAGTAACACATGCTCTAGTATCACCAGGTCAACCAGGTAGACCAAAATAACACCACATAGACTCTAAAAGGAGAGCAGAGTGGCAGAGGATGAGATGGTTAGATAACATCACAGACTCAATAAACATCAATTTGAGAAGCTCCAGGAGATAGTGAAGGACTAGGAAGCCTAGCCTGCTGTAACCCAGGGATTGCAAACAGTCAGACATGACTTAGCAACTGAACAACAGTAAGACTCTAAATATAAAATTACCATTGGAATTACAGTCCATAAAGTGCACCAGACCTCATGCAATAAATCTAAACAGGGTACTATTTGCAAAAATAAGATATTTAAATGAAATCCAGTGTTCTCTAATATAACAGACAAACGGCATCAAGAATGTAATAGAAAATTATCCACCATACAAAGAACAAAGAAAATTCTAACTTGAGGGAGAAAAGACAATCAATTGAAACCAAAAATAAAAGATTAATCTAATGTTCAAATTATCTGAAAACAATTATAAAGAAGTTTCATAAAAATACTCTAGGAGGGGGAACTAAGATGGCGGAGGAATAGGACGGGGAATCCACTCTCTCCCCAATAAATACACCAAAAGAACATTTAAAAACCGAGCAAACTCCATAAAACAACACCTGAATACTGGCAGAGGACATCAGGCATCTGGAAAGGCAGCCCATTGCCGATGAAAGAAGGTAGGACAAAAAAAAAAAAAGTAAAAAGAGAGGCAAAGAGTTAGGGACGGAGATCCGTCCCTGGAAGGGAGTCTCAAAAAAGAGAGAGGTTACCGAACACCAGGAAACATTCTCCCCAGCGGATCTGTGGCGAACCTCAGAGGGCAACATAACCAGGAGTAAAACAGATAAATAATTAAGCCCCCCAGATTGCGTCTCTAAGTGTAACTCCCAGCGGAGCGGCAGCCAGGGCGCCCCATCCCCCACTAGCCAGCACAGACTGCTCAGGGAGGGGCGGGCCGTGCACTTAGGGAGAGGACTGGGACTGAATGCCCAGGGCAGCCTGAGGGATCTAACCAGAGACAGCAAACTAGACCGCTGAGTAGCTTTCCCGAGGAAGAGCCCCACCAGGCTCACGCACAGAACAAAGAGCAGCAAGGAGTCAGTCCGCTGTGCGAGACAGCCGGGCGGAGCTGGGTGGCTGCGGGCTGCGGACCGGCCCAGCCCCCGCCGGAGAGCGGCAGGCACAACACAGCTCGGCGAGGCTTCTGCTGCCAAACCATGGGCAGAATTAGGTGCTAACCAAGACTTCTGACGATTCTGGACAGACGAAGCCAGCGATTGGCGCTCCACACACCTGAGAAGGCGCGCCCAGCTGCACGCCGAGAAAACTGAGCGGCTGGGCCGGGGGAGGGGAGAAGGCGCAGCCCCCAATCATGGCAGGCAACCAAGAGCCTGAGCAGAGAGGGCCGGGAAAGCGCACTCGCCAGGAGCGGGGACAAACCCCAGAGCGCTGAATAGACACTGAAGAGACCAGCAAGCAGAAGACGCTAAAACAAGCAGAGGGAACCGCTCTGGAACAGACAGGAGCAACAGATTAAATCCCTGCAGTTGGTACAGACTGCATAGAAAGGAGCCTATAGGCTGTGAGAAGTACAAGCCGGACCAAGGAACTATCTGAAAATGAACTGACTCCTCACTGTATGCAACAGTACCAGAGAAAGCCCTAAATATAATTTTACTAGGACCATCTTTTAAAGTTTTATAACTTTTTGTATACTATTTTTTTATTTTTTATTTTTAGAATTTTAAGTTCCCTATAATCCCTTTATTTTTTTCTTTATTTTTATTTTCCTTTTTTAATCTCCTCTTTCTCCCTTATTTTATTTTCCATTTTATTTCTTTTCTTTCCTTTTATATCTCCTCTTTTTCCCTTTTTATTTTTAATTGAATTTTTTTCCTATTTTATTTTATTATTTTTCTTCCTTTCTTTTTTTTGTAAAAGTATTTTTGAGAATCCAATTTTACTCTAGATTTTTAATCTTTGCTTATTAGCATTTGGTATCAACTTTGTATCTTTAAGAATCCAAGCTTCAGTACCCACTGTTACTTGGGAGTGAGATCGCTGGCTTGACTGCTCTCTCCCCATTCTTGACTCTCCTTTTTTTTTTTTTTCCCACCAAGTCACCTCTATCATCCCCTTCCCCCTTATCCTCTCTACCCAACTCTGGGAATCTGTTTGAGTGTTACGAGTTGTGAAAAACACTGAGATAACTGATCATTGGCTGGATCTGACTCTGTCCATCTGACTCCCTCTTTTCTCTCTCTGGTCACTTCTGTCTCCTTCCTCCCTCTTCTCCTTTCAGTATAACTCTGTGAACATCTCCGAGGGATCCAGGCTGTGGAGAGCACACAGGGAAGTGATCACTGGCCACTTCACTCTCTCAAAATCTGATTCATCTCTTCTCCTTCTGGTCCATGCCATGTAACTCTGTGTACCTGTCTGGGTTTCCCTCACTGTGGAGAAACTTCTCATCATTAAACTAGACATTCTACCATCATTACTGCATAGATGAAGGAGTCCTGAGGTTACTGGAAGACAGGAGACTAAGCCCAGATCCTGAGAATTCCAGAAAACTCCTGGATCCAGGAGTTAATTAACTGATAGGAGCTCATCAAACTCCTCCATACCTAAACTGAAACCAAGCACCCCCCAAGGGCCAACAAGCTCCAGAGTAAGATATACCAAGCAAATTCTCCAGCAACACAGGAACATAGCCTGGAGCTTCAATACACAGGTTGCCCAAGGTCACACCAAGCCCACCGACATCTCAAAACTCTTTACTGGACACTTCATTGCTCCTTAGAGTGAGGAAACCCAGATCCACCCATCAGAACTCCACACAAGCTTTCCCAACCAGGAAACTTCGACAAACTACTCATGTAACCCCACCCATAGTGAGGAACCCCCACAATAAAGGGAAAACACAGCAAGATAAACAAGATGAAAAGGCAGAGAAATGCCCAGCAGGTAAAGTAACAGGATAAATGTCCTCCAGACCAAACAAAAGATGAGAAAATAGGAAATCTACCTGATAAAGAATTCTGAATAATGATAGTGAAAATGATCCAAAATCTGGAAAATAAATTGGAGTTGTAGTTCAATAACCTGCAGGCAAGGATTGAGAAGATGCAGGTAAGCTTTAACAAGGACTTAGAAGAAATGAAAAAGAGTCAAAATACAATGAATAATGCAATAAATGAGATCAAAAACACCCTGGAGGGAACTAACAGTAGAATAACAGAGATAGAAGACAGGATAAGTGAGGTAGAAGACAGAAGGGCAGAAATAAACAAATCAGAAAGTAAAAATGAAAAAAGAATTAAAAGAAATGAGGACAATCTCAGAGACATCTGGGACAATGTTAAATGCATCAATATTGGAATCATAGGAGTCCCAGAAGAAGACAAAAGAAAGACCATCAGAAAATTCTTGAGAGAAGTTGGAAACTTCCCTAAATTGGGAAAGGAAATAATCACTCAAGTCCAAGAAACCCAGAGAGGCCCAAATAGGATGAACCCCAAACGCAACACCCCAAGACACATATTAATCAAATTAACAAATATCAAACACGAAGAGCAAATATTAAAAGCAGCAAGGGGAAAACAACAAATAACTCACAAGGGGAATTCCATAAGGATAACAGCTGATCTCTCAATAGAAATGCTTCAGGCCAGAAGGGAATGGCAGAACATACTTAAAGTCATGAAAGAAAATAATCTACAACCCCTATTACTGTACCCAGCAAGGATATCATTCAAATTTGAAGGAGAAATCAAAAGCTTTTCAGAAAAGCAAAAGCTGAGACAATTCAGCAACACCAAACCAGTGCTTCAACAAATGCTAGAGGATCTTTCCTAGATAGGAAACACGGATGGGGTATATAATCTCGACCCAAAGAAATAAAGTAAATGGCAACAGGATCATACTTATCAATAATTACCTTAAATGTAAACGGGTTGAATGCCCCAACCAAAAGACAAAGATTGGCTGATTGGATACAGAAACAAGACCCCTATATATGTTGTCTACAAGAGACCCACCTCAAACCTAGGGACACATATAGACTGAAAGTTAAAGGCTGGAAAAAGATATTCCATGCAAATAAAGACCAAAAGAAAGCAGGAGTGGCAATACTCATATCAGATAAAGTAGACTTTAAAATAAAGGCAGTGAAAAGAGATAAAGATGGACATTACATAATGATCAAAGGATCAATCCAAGAAGAAGAAATAACAATTATAAATATTGAAGCACCCAACATAGGAGCAACACAATATGTAAGGCAAATGCTAACAAGTATGAAAGGGGAAATTAACAACAACACAATAATAGTGGGAGACTTTAATACACCACTCACACCAATGGATAGATCAACTAAACAGAAACTTAACAAGGAAACTCAAATTTTAAATGATACAATAGACCAGTTAGACCTAATTGATATCTATAGGTCACTCAACCCCAAAACAATGAATTTCACCTTTTTCTCAAGCACACATGGGACCTTCTACAGAATAGATCACATCCTGGGCCATAAATCAAGACTTGGTAAATTCAAAAATATTGAAATCATTCCAAGAATCTTTTCTGACCACAATGCAGTGAGATAGATATCAATTACAGGAGAAAACCATTCAAAAATCCCAACATATGGAGGCTCAACAACACACTGCTGAATAACCAACAAATCACAGAAGAAATCAAAAAAGAAATTCAGTTATGCATAGCAATGAATGAAAATGAAAACACAACAACCCAAAACCTATGGGACACAGTAAAAGCAGTGCTAAGGGGAAAGTTCATAGCAATACAAGCTCACCTCAGGAAACAAGAAAAAGTCAAATAAATAACCTAACTTTGCACCTAAAGCAACTAGAAAAGAAAGAAATGCAGAGGCCCAGGGCTAGTAGAAGGAAAGAAACCTTAAAGATCAGGGCAGTAATAAATGCAAAGGAAACAAAAGAGACCATAGCAAAAATCAACAAAGCCAAAAGCTGGTTCTTTGAGAAGATAAATAAAATCGACAAACCATTAGCCAGACTCATCAAGAAACAAAGGGAGAAGAACCAAATCAACAGAATTAGAAATGAAAATGGAGAGATCACAACAGAAAACACAGAAATACAAAGGATCATAAGAGACTATTATCAGCAACTATATGCAAATAAACTGGACAACGTAGATGAAATGGACAAATTCCTGAGGAAAACTTGGCAAAGTATGGGAGAAGGCATTGGTGACCCACTCCAGTACTCTTGCCTGGAAAATCCCATGGACAGAGGACCCTGGTAGGCTGCAGTCCACGGGGTCACGAGGAGTTGGGCATGACTGAGCAACTTCACTTTCACTTTTCACTTTCATGCATTGGAGAAGTACAACTTTCCAAGACTAAACCAGGAAGAGATAGATAATATTAATAGACCCCATCACAAGCATGGAAATTGAAACCGTAATCAGAAACATTCCAAAAACAAAAGCCCAGGACCAGATGGCTTCACAGCTGAATTCTACCAAAAATTTAGAGAAGAGCTAACACCTATTCTACTCAAACTCTTCCAGAAAATTGCAGAGGAAGGTAAACTTCCAAACTCATTCTACGAGGCCACCATCACCCTAATTCCAAAACCCGACAAAGATGCCACAAAAGAAGAAAACTACAGGCCAATATCACTGATGAACATAGATGCAAAAATCCTTAACAAAACTCTAGCAAATAGAATCCAACAACACATTAAAAAGATCATACATCATGATCAAGTAGGCTTTATCCCAGGAATGCAAGGATTCTTCAATATTCGCAAATCAATCAATGTAATACACCACATTAACAAATTGAAAAATAAAAACCACATGATTATCTCAATAGATGCAGAGAAAGCCTTTGACAAAATTCAACACCCATTTATGATAAAAACCCTCCAAAAGGCAGGAATAGAAGGAACATACCTTAACATAATAACAGCTATATATGACAAACCCACAGCAAACATTATCCTCAATGGTGAAAAACTGAAATCATTTCCCCTGAAGTCAGGAACAAGACAAGGGTGCCCACTCTCACCACTACTATTCAACATAGTTTTGGAAATCTTGGCCACAGCAATCAGAGCAGATAAAGAAATAAAAGGGATCCAGATCGGAAAAGAAGAAGTAAAACTCTGTTTGCAGATGACATGATCCTCTATATTGAAAACCCTAAAGACTCTACCAGAAAATTACTAGAGCTAATCAGTGAATATAGCAAAGTTTCATGATACAAAATCAACACACAGAAATCCCTGGCATTCCTATACACTAACAATGAGAAAACAGAAAGAGAAATTAAGGAAACAATTCCATTCACCATCGAAACAAAAAGAATAAAATACTTAGGAGTATTTCTACCTAAAGAAACAAAAGACTTGTATATAGAAAACTATAAAACACTGAAGAAAGAAATCAAAGAGGACACAAACAGATGGAGAAATGTGCCGTGTTCGTGGATTGGAAGAATCAATATAGTGAAAATGAGAATACTACCCAAAGCAATCTATAGATTCAATGCAATTCCTATCAAGCTACCAGAGGTCTTTTTCAGAGAACTAGAACAAATAATTTCACAATTTGTATGGAAATACAAAAAACCTCGTATAGCCAAAGCAATCTTGAGAAAGAAGAATGAAACTGGAGGAATCAACCTACCTGACTTTAGGCTATACTACAAATCCACAGACACTATGGTACTGGCACAAAGACAGAAATATAGATCAATGGAACAGAATAGAAAGCCCAGAGATAAATCCACGCATCTATGGACACCTTATCTTTGACAAAGGAGGCAAGAATATACAATGGAGAAAAGACAACCTCTTTTAACAAGTGGTGCTGGGAAAACTGGACAGCCACTTGTAAAAGAATGAAACTAGAACACTTTCTAACACCATACACAAAGATAAACTCAAAATGAATCAAAGATCTAAGCATAAGACCAGAAACTATAAAACTCCTAGAGGATAACATAGGCAAAACACTCCCCGACATAAACCAAAGCAGGATCCTCTATGACACACCTCCCATAATATCAGAAATAAAAGAATGAATAAACAAATGGGACCTAATTAAAATTAAAAGCTTCTGCACAACAAAGGAAACTATAAGCAAGGTGAAAAGACAGCCTTCAGAATGGGAGAAAATAATAGCCAATGAAGCAACAGACAAACAATTAATCTCAAAAATATACAAACAACTCCTGCAGCTCCATTCTAGAAAAATAAAAGAGCCAATCAAAAAGTGGGCCAAAGAGCTTAACACACATTTCTCCAAAGAAGACATAAAAATGGCTAACAAACACATGAAAAGATGCTCAACATCACTCATTATCAGAGAAATGCAAATCAAAACCTCAATGAGGTACCACTTTACACCAGTCAGAATGGCTGCAATCCAAAAATCTACAAGCAATAAATGCTGGAGAGGATGTGGAGAAAAGGGAACCGTCTTACACTGTTGGTGGGAATGCAAACTAGTACAGCCACTATGGAAAACCGTGTGGAGATTCCTTAAAAAACTGCAAATAGACCTTCCATATGACCCAGCAATTCCACTGCTGTGCATACACACCGAGGAAACCAGAATTGAAAGAGACACGTGTGCCCCAATGTTCATCGCTGCTTTGTTTACAATAGCCAGGACATGGAAGCAACCTAGATGCCCATCAACTGAAGAATGGATAAGAAAGCTGTGGTACATATACACAATGGAATATTACTCAGCATTAAACAAAAATTCATTTGAATCAGTTCTACTCAGGTGGACGGAACTGGAGCCTATTATCCAGAGTGAAGTAAGCCAGAAGGAAAAACAACAATGCAGTATACTAATACATATATATGGAATTTAGAAAGATGGCAGCGAGAACCCTGCATGCGAGACAGCAAAAGGAACGCAGATGTATAGAACAGACTCGTGGACTCTGTGGAAGAGGGCAAGGGTGGGATGATATGGGAGAATGGCATTGAAACATGTTAATTATCATATGTGAAATCAATCGCCAGCCCAGGATTGATGCTCGGGACTGGTACATCAAGATTTCCCAGGGGGAGGGAGGAGGCAGGGAGGAGAGAGGGGGGTTCTGGAGGGGGAGCATATGTAAACCCATGGCAGTTTCATGTCATTGTATGGTAAAACCAATAAAAAAGAAAAAAAATACTCTAATAACAATCTATTACAAATTCTCTTAAAATCAATTTAAAATAGTAAATATTAGCAAAGAAATAAAAGTGATAAAAAATAAACAAGATGTAAATCATAGAGCTGAAAATTGCCAATAACAAAAACAGAAACTCACTGAATGGGCTCAATATTTGAGTGGAAATGACAGAAGATAGAATCAATGAACCTGAGGACAAAACATTAGACTGGTTATTCACCTAATCTGAACAACAGAGAGAAAATAGACCAGAGGAAACTAACAGAGTCTCAAGGATCTGGGAGACAATAAGGAAAATCAACATTCATACCATTGGTATTCCAAAAGAAGAGGAAAAGGACAGTGGGACAGAAAAAGAATTTGAGTAAATAATTCCTGAATTTTTTCCAAATTTGATGAAAGACATAGGCCTATAGTTCCAAGAAGTTAAGCAAATCCCCTGAAAGTATAGACTGTGAAACCCACATAAAGACATATCATAAACTCTTAAAACCTAATGATAAAAAAAAATATTGGAAGCAATCAGAAAGAAACTATGCATTATCTATTGGGGAATCTCAGTTCAAATAACTGTGAATTTCTCATTGAAATCATGAGGGCATTAGGGTGTGACACAATTTTTTTCAAATGCTAAAAGGAAAAAAAGGATCAGTTGTGAATTCTATATTTTTATAAATCATTATTCAGGAATTAAGGGGAAATAAACATTCTCAAAGGAGAGAAAAGTAAAAGAATTTTTCCAACAAACCTACTGTTAAAGATTACCTGAAGGAAGTTCTACAAACAGAAAAGAAATGATCAATAGAAAGGAAGAAAAGAAAAAAAATGAAGAGAGAAAATATTAAGGGAATTTGTTTTTTTCAGTCAGCATAATTCTTTTATTCACCATCTAAGTTGTTGTTTACATCAATTGTCCATTCCTTTTTTATTGCTGAGTAGTGTTTTATGGTGTGTATATAAAATAGTTTGTTTAATCATTTGCCTGTGAAATGAATGCAGATTAGTGTTTACCAGGAGTTGGGGAGGAAGGTATGGTTGTAAAAAACCAAGAGGAGAAAAAAGAGGAGGAATTCTTGTGGTGTTGGAATTGTTCAGTATCTCGACTGAGGTATTAGATATATGAACCAACATGTGATTTAATTGTATAGAAGTTAATACACAAAAATGCATATACATACACCAATGAGAAGGAGAAAACCTGAGAAGGCTGAATAGAAATGGTGTATTATATTAATGTCTATGTTGAAACATTATACTAGAGTTTTGCAAAATGCAAAATTGAGGAAAACTTGGCAAAGTATGGGAGAAGGCATTGGTGACCCATTCCAGTACTCTTGCCTGGAAAATCCCATGGACAGAGGACCCTGGTAGGCTGCAGTCCATGGGGTCGCGAGGAGTTGGGCATGACTGAGCAACTTCACTTTCACTTTTCACTTTCATGCATTGGAGAAGGAAATGGCAACCCACTCCAGTATTCTTGCCTGGAGAATCCCAGGGATGGAGGAGCCAGGTGGGCTGCCGTCTATGGGGTCACAGAGTCAGATATGACTGAAGTGACTTAACATGCATGGCAAAGTATGCACTGGTTAGTCTTTCATAATTGCGTATGAATCTCTAATTATATCAGTTAAAATCTCAATTAAATGAAAAGGTAAACTACTGTAGTAGCCAGCCTCCAAGGTGGCTCCAACTGAGGCTGCCCTTGGTATTCATCCCTTGTGGAGATTGTCCCATAAAAGACACTGTGGGGTCCACCTTACTTTTCTCTGGATCACACACCTTGTGGATGCCACCCACAGAGCATCAGCTTTTCCATCTACTATAGTGGAAAATAAAAGAGAGAGAGAACTATAGATTTGCTGACAAGAAAAGCAGTACAATTATAGAGATTCTTATCCTTCCCCAAGATATCCCTCATTATCAGATTTCACAAGGATTTAAAAAATTGCACGCCCTTTCTTTTCATGTATTCTGGCTGAAGCAATTACTTAAGAAAGTGTCCTTATCAAAAACTCTATGTGCTAACTCTCAAGATAGAACAAATGTTGATAGAATACAAGGGTGAGCAATGAGTCTGGTGCTAGTTACAGTGAAGTCTAAATAAATGGTTTTAATGTAGTTGAAAATTATAATATAGGGTTGTATCATCACCAGGTTGTGCCCAACTCTTCTGCAACCACATGGACTGCAGCCCACCAGGCTCCTCTGTCCATGGAATTTCTAAGGCAAGAGTACTGGGGTAGGTTGCCATTTCCTTCCCCACCTAGGAACCAAACCCAGGTCTCCTGCATCGGCAGACAGATTTTTTACCACTGAGCCACCTAGGAAGCCCATATGTAATATATGGTAGTATGCAAAAATTTCTGCCAGAAAACAGACAGTCTGTGAGAGGGAAAACAGTAGCAAGGCAGCAAAACACTAGTTCAGCAAACTCAGGAGCTGGAAGATAGGTGAAGAATTTACTTGTAAAGCGTAACCAGCCCAAATATTTGATTTCAGTGAGGATAACGGGCAGGATTGGCCAAATAAATACAGTGGATGGAGATCATAATATTATTTAATTTTGATACACTCTGCAGAGATGACTATTGCAAATAAGCTATTAAAGATTAAAAATAAAATCACTAGTAAACCACTAGTCATACTTCCCAATTCAGAGGGAGAGAAAAGAAACATTTGAAAAAGAAAATGAGAAGGTATTTGCTTTAGATTTCACAGAAAGACAGAAATAAGTCTCTATAATAGGCCCATTTGGCTCTGAAACACATGAATTTTTACTATTTGGCCTTTATCTGTGATCTATACTGAAGACATTCCAAGCGAACTAGCATCTATCTTACATTTTCATCATTTCCAAGACCAGAAAGCAAAGGAAAACAAACAACTTACCCTTGAAACTTCAATTGGCACTGCAATATATGAGTGTGCAACAACAAGAATAAAGGAAAAAGAAAGAAATGGTAATTATATTTCACGGCAATAGTCACTGACAAAAAGAAGAATGCATTAGATATGAGAAAAGGACATCTGACTCATTCAGTGACCACCCAGGAGACCAAGAAGGAATCGAATCCAGGAATTTGTAATGTTCAGGAATCCTCTAGACCTTAGGCCCTTTGATATTTGCTGATATTTGAAATATAGTTTTCACACTGTCCTTAGTTATGTTGCTAACCAAATAATATGGCAGTTCTAAAGAAATGATCTATTTCTCAAAACACAAAATTCAAAGCATATTTCTATCAGTGGCTGTTAAGGAACTCAGCCACAAAGGAACCTGGAAATCTGAAAGCACATTGGGCAAGTAAATCAGATTTGAAACAAAAAATGTTAAAGGAAAATTATCTTCTTAAATTAAAACTTCCTTTTTGGAAAAATTGTATCCCTCTTTCAGAGGAATAGTACCTCTTTTAGGCTATTTCTACATGATCTGTGAGAGAAGTATCCTTTTCCCCCGGTGCAGCATTGGTCCTTTCTCCTAATGATGCCAGGTGCTGTGAATGAGGTTTCATGAAACAAAATCTGAACCAGGAACATTTGAATCAAGAACCACAACTGCTTGATGTAGCAACTGAAGCTATAGGTACATGAGACCCAGTGTGTGTGGCTTTTACCTAGAAGTTTCCGAGGGAAAAGTCTCATGCTGAGATTTGGACCTTTCCATCTAAGGCCGTCAGAACATTTCTTTTAAATGATAAGTTTTGAGCACAAATACCAAAAAATTGAAAAAGCTAGAGGCAATGGATAACAGGAAAAGATGAAAGACCCAATTCAAATGGTTGGGCCAAGTAATGACTAAGGAGAAATAATAACCATCTGCAAATATTTGAAAGAATTATGGAACAAGGAGAGAGGAATTTCTTTGAGTTATCCAAAGGGGTATAACTAACAGAAACAGGATTAAATTGAGCAAAGAAAAATGTAGGCAGAGCATAAGGGAGAAAATGACCATGTAATAGGATCTGTCAGTCTGTGGAAGAGTCATTCCCAGGAAGTGGTGGAAACCCCATCACTTGAATCATTGTCAGCTAAGTGGAAAAATTGCTCACTTAAAGAGGACTACCCAACCCTGGAAGAAGAGGGACTAGATGAACAACGTTTCTTTTCCATCTTTAGTTTCTATAGTTTTGGAAAAGAAAGAAAGAGGAGGAAAACTGAAAGAGAAACCTGGTAAAATATCTTGGAGAAAAAAGTTTTAATCTGGAAACCACAGAACAGCCATGATGAACAAAAGAACAAATGAGTAGAAAACCCACTAAAACACACCAGTTTCAATAAATAGGAAAAATTTAAAGCAAGGCTGAAGAGGGAAGAAGAGGGAATGACTTCAGCTGAAGAGGGAATGACTTCAAAGAAAGGTTGGGTATTTATTTAATGACTTTTGTTTTCTATGCACAATAAAATATCAGATTCATCTCGACATTCCTCTTAAGCAATTGAGGGACTGTCATGACTATCCCTGAGTTAGACCAACAGTTGTGTTAGATCTCTAAGACCTCAGCAAACCTAGATACTTCAGAAAAATCCAGGTGAGCCAATTAATCATCTATGATGGCTGAGCTCCCAAAATACTAGTTAAGCAAACAGTTTGGCTGATTATAATTAAATAATAATTAAATCAATAAATACCATATAAATTCTATAAACACATATTGAGCATTGGCTATAGGCAAATTTCAGTGTCAGATAATGTCAGGAATACAAAGAAGCATAAACATGATCAGTTTTCCCTTTGAGTTTTGAGCCTGCTGGAAAGACAGATAGATTGGGAAACTTCATATGTCTTTGGGTCACTAAGTACCAAGGCTCTTGTTTGGACAAGTTTCTTCTTTTTACTCCTGCTCAAAATCTCAGAGACTCAGTCTGCTTTTCCCTTCTCCTAGCAGCTTTTTCAACCCACTCTATCCTGTCTCCATAAACCCAGCTTCTCCATTTCTCACTGACATGAAGAAAAGGAGTCTATCTCTTTTCAGTTTTCAGAATTAATCAGCACTAGGGTATAAACAAGAGCCCATCACAACAACCAATATTTCTTGTGCACTTATTCTATGCCAGGAATAGTGCTGAGTTCTTAAAATATACTATTTATTTTAACCCTTGTCAAAATTCTATAAGTTGAGTAATTAACCATATCACATAGATTATTACATTAAGCAATAGAGCCATGACATGAGCACATATTGCAAAGGATTGAACTGTGTGCCTCCAAATCCATGTGTTGAAACCTTAATCTCCACTGTGATTCTACCTGGAGACAGGGCCTTTAGGGAGATGCTGCTGCTTCTTAGTCGCTCAGTTGTGTCAGACTCTTTGCAACCCGTTGGACTGTAGCCCACTAGGCTCCTCTGTTCATGGGATTTTTCAGGCAAGAATACTGGAGTGAGTTGCAATTTCCTTCTCCAGGGGTTCTTCCTGACCCAGTGATCCAAACTAGTTCTCCTGCATTGCAAGCATTTCCTTTTCCCACTAAGCCACCACAGAGTTAAGGTTGAATAAGTTCATGAGTTTGGGACCTAATCTGAGTATTTGTGTTCTTATGAAAAAAGAAAAAGACACTAGAGATGTCTCTCTCTCTCTGCAGGCAGAGAGGGAAAGCCATGTGAGGACACAAATGAGGAGAAGACCATCTACAAGCCAGGAAGACAGGCCTTACCAGAAACCACCTCTGATGGTATCTTGATCTTGCACTTTCAGCCTCCAAAATTGAAAAAGTAAATGTCTGTGTTTAAGCCCCCCAGCCTGCAGTATTTTGTTATGGCAGCCTGAGCTGACTAACAGACACTTTCTTACTCCACAAGCTTTTGTTTAAACAACTCCTCTATTCCATTTATTCACTAAGTCTCTGCAGACATTTCATTCTTTAGGAGAGTGAAAGTCAAAGCATAAGAATATTAATTTAAGGATTAGTTCCTACTGATATATCATTTTCTGTTTAATAATCACATTAATCCTTATCCTATTCTAAGAAACTACCTTACCAGTTTATGGATGGTTATCCAGTTTTATAAGTATAAGAAAAAGGTGCTAAAGAATCACAAATAATACTATTGAAAAATAATGGCCTAAGAGATTTAGTCCAGTTTAATTAGATGGAAATAAAGATAAGAATGATTCCAGAATAAATACTCTAAAACAAAATGGTTTTGAACAACAAATTGTAAAAGACTTATGTGGAAAATTAATGAAGCTTCCATTTTTATTTGCAAAAATGACACTTCATATCTGTCAATATCAAATACAGAATGACAGATATCATAACATTACATCGAATAGTTTTGTCTGATTTCCCCACAGAAATAAAGGAGAACTTGATTTATATTTTATTTCTTCTTAATATTAGCATAGGTTGAAGTGTATGTAATTAATAAGCTAATTGTGTTAGTTGGTTTAATAAATATACTTTCATAATTTTTAGTTTTATTTTTCAATATAAACTTCAACAAATCTTTCATTCATTTTTAAATGGGGAATTTTGGTCCCTATTGAAGCAAATTTACTTCAAGTAGCCTGTTAACAGAACTAGGTTATAAAGTGTATAAAACTCAACTAACAAAAGTTATTTCATTTATAGTTCTCCATTTAGGCTCAGTGGTAAAAAATCCACCTGCTGCAGGAGACTTGCAGGAGATGCGGGTTTGATTCCTGGGTCAGGAAGATCCCCTGGAGAAGGAATTGGCAACCCACTCCAGTATTCTTGCCTGGGAAATTCCAAGGACAGAGGAGCCTGGTGGGCTACTATCCACGGGGTCGCAAAGAGTTGGACGCAACTGAGCACCTACACACACATACAAATTTACTGCTCAGATAATAAATGAAAGTTTCTTTAGTATGTTGTTTTTACTTTAAATTCTAAGAAGCAGGGTTAACAGTCAATCTCCATCTCTCCTCTTCTGGTTTCAGTTACTACCATAGTGATAATAGCCAACAAAAAGATAATGTTTCACATTGAAGTCCTAAATTCAATTAAGAACTCTATAACTTTTTATATTGGTTGACTCCTTTGATGAAGACATGCTCTATGTTCTTCAAAGGGACGGTTATTCAGGATTAAGATGAGTCTAACAGCTAGAGCATAAACCACCTTAAGAACAAAATAAAATGTTTTGGGGAAGTAGTCAGTCATCATTATTAGAAGGCATTCACTATGTGTACATTTATGGAACAAATATATATTCATGATGACAAATAGGGGACTGAAAATTAATGTCCTAGGAAAGTTCTGGTTTGGCAAGTTTTCTAATTCAATTTAGTATCATGAGTTCTTGAAATATCACCTAAGATTTCTCAAGCCTACCTTTGCTGACAAGGTATTGTCTTTCAATCAGCAGTCTGAAAAAAGATGTCTAACAGCCTGAAATATCCTTTCCATTTTTGAAAGCTTCAAATGTCTCCACACTACAGAATTTATGACTATGTCTGATATATTCAATCATTTCCCCTGTATTTTTTTCCTGGCACTATGTTGAAAGGGTGATTTAAACATTAAGATTTATGTGTCATTTAGAGTAAAGGCAGTCAGTTTGTCATCAGAGAGATGTGATCTGGCTGCCATATGACTGAAGTAGTAAGTTTCCTTTTTAGTGATGTGGCAAAAAGAAAAAAAGTGAAGAGGACCAGAGAACAATATTACTGAATCAACTCTGAACAACAGATATGGGGAGTCACTTAAAAATAGAAAAGCATTGGTTTTGGTGTCAGACAGACCTCAGTTCTGGTCCTGAGTCTCTTTATCACTTCATAAACTTTGACTGAGGCCATGACTACTCTGAGCTTCAGCTTCCTTATCAGTAAAATGGAAAAAATAATAGTGGTGTTGTAAGATTTAATGTGGTAATACACATATAGCAGTAAGCAAGCACAGAAGCTGACATATGGCAGACAAGTCCATAAAATTGTACATTTCATTATCAAAATATTTTATAAGAAATAAGTAAAAGTCACTTTTTAAACCTTCTAACTGCTAAACAACTCTTTATCAAAATGTGGCATAAGGAAAATTTACATCAACATCATGGTGTGAGGTGCTTATTAATAATGTGCATTCTGCCTCCCACACAAATCTCCTTAATTTTCTTAATTCATTTATCTATTAAATGAATTAAGAAGTATTTCTACACCCATAATATATGCCTGTCACTGTCTGCCATTGGGAAAACAATGATAAGACAGATAATTTCCCTGCCATTATAGAACTTACATTCTAGTGGGGAAGACACAAATAAATATATAAGTAACAAGTGTTATAAATTAAATAGACTGATAATATAGGGCATAATCTGGGAAGGTAAATTTAGATAGGGTGGTCTGGCAAAACCTGTTCAGAGGGGGTGGCATCTGAATTGAGACTTGAAGGAGGAAATTGAGATCACCATGGAAAAAGCTATGGGAAAAGCATTCTAGCAGAAAGAATTAAAAAATCCAATGGCCTAAAAGTCTGAAGTCTTGGCATGTTGATAAAGGAGACAGATGTAATTGGAATGTAGTGAGAGAGAAGAATGGTAGGAAATGATATTGGGGATGTTAGAGAAGAAAGAAATTATTCCCCATTATGTCATTCATATCCATTTTCTTCCTACTGCAAATTCTTCCCATCTGGGAACATCTTCTCCAGAATTAAAGCTGGTCTCTTTCTCTATACAAGAAACTATACAAGAGTTGGGGCTTCCCTGTTGGCTCAGTGGTAAAGAATTTGCCTGCAATGCAGGAGACATGAGTTTGATCCCTGGATTGGGAAGATCCCTCAGAGACGAAAATAGCAACCCACTGCAGTACTCTTGCCTGGGAAATCCCATAGACAGAGGAACCTGACAGATGACAATCCATGGGATCACAAAAGTGACCCCATGTCCATGTTGTTAAGTCTTAGTGACTTACCAACAACATTCAAGTGTTGGTTAATGGGTAAACTACAGGCCCCATCATATTGCTATCTCAAGACGGAAACTGATACTCAGCATCTCTCTCCTCCACCAATCATTCTAGATTCCCTTCAGCCTCAGTGAGTACTTCTGCTAGTCAAGGTAGCTTATTTGGTAGATGATCCAGACCCTTATTCATGAGGAATCCAAGTCCCTGGTCACCATGACATGTTCAGGCCATGACTAATAGACTTTACTATTACCATCAAAACTAAGCAGAGTTGCAGGGCTTTGCCAAAAGATCACATTAGATCATCTGGTTGCCATGTATATTCTCCCCTGTCCCCATTGTATAACAGCCACTCTACTTTCCCTTAGTATTCAGGGTCAATTATTTTTTTCTGTTGATCTCCTTGTATGGGTAACCCATAGTAACTGGAAGATGGCAGTTCTTTAAAATTACATGGAACTTTTACTATATTGCATAATGGAAACATTACCCCTTCTAGTCTCTAGCCTCAGAGCATAAAGCTTTTGGACTGGAGTATACATTTCCCCCATATGGGTCACTGGAAGTAATGATATGTGTTACTATTCTGATTTCCATACCTTGGTTCATGAACCAATTTATTCAACCTATTGGGGACCTAATACTATACAAAATAATTGATCTAGAGCAGGGTCAGCACACTTTTTTGCAAAAATCTAAGCAGTAAATATTTCAGGCATTGCAGACCACACATTTTTTTGTCACAACTACTCAACTCTGTCTCTATTATGGGGAAGCAACCATTGGCAAATGTAAATGAATGAGAATGATTGTGATCTAATAAAACTTTATTAACAACAAAGATGGGCTTTCCTGGTAGCTCAGATAGTAAAGAGTCCACCTGCAATGCAGGAAGCCCGGGTTCAGTCCCTGGGTCAGGAAGATCGCCTGGAGAAGTGAATGGCAATCCACTCCAATACTGCCTAGAGAATTCCATGGATAGAGGAGCCTGGCAGGCTATAGTCCATGGGGTTGCAAAGGGTCAGGCATGACTGAGCACCTAAGTACAACAACAAAGATGGCAGATCAGATACAGTACTTGGCCCCTTACTTGGAGTATATAGTGCATCCTGGAGGGTGACATGTCATTGCATCACCCTATCAGGCTGGCAGCTTCTGGGCAGTGGGCTGCCATGTGACAAGAGCATACCATACTTCTTTGTTGTAGGTGGGATTTGGGGTTTGATTTGATGTTTTATGGGACGTATAATTATCTGGTCATCAGATTAAATGTTCTGTATCACTTTATGGGAAATAGATGGGGAAACAGTGGGAAAAGTGTCAGATTTTATTTTGGGGGGGCTCCAAAATCACTGCAGATGTTGATTGCAGCCATGAAATCAAAAGACGCCTACTCCTTGGAAGGAAAGTTATGGCCAACCTGGATAGCATATTGAAAAGCAGAGACATTACTTTGCCAACAAATGTTCATCTAGTCAAGGCTATGGTTTTTCCAGTAGTCATGCATGGATGTGAGACTGGACAGTGAAAAAGGCTGAGGGCCGAAGAATTGATGCTTTTGAACTGTGGTGTTGTAGAAGAATCTTGAGAGTCCCTCGGACTGCAAGGAGATCCAACCAGTCCATCCTAAAGGAGATCAGTTCTGGGTGTTCATTGGAAGGACTGATGTTGAAGCTGAAACTCCAATACTTTGGCCACCTCATACAAAGAGTTGACTCATTGGAAAAGACCCTGATGCTGGGAAGGATTGAGGGCAAGAGGAGAAGGGGACGACAGAGGATGCGATGGCTGGATGGCATCACCAACTCAATGGACATGGGTTTGGGTGGACTCTGGGAGTTGGTGATGGACAGGAAGGCCTGGCGTGCTGCAGTTCATGGGGTCGCAAAGAGTCAGACACAACTGAGCGACTGAACTGAACTGTAGCCCTATAGTGATGCTGACCAAGCCTGTGTCAGCAGGAATGACAAATGAATGTTTTTTCCAGGGTAAAAGAGACCCAATGTAATCAATTTACTATGGATTGCCTCAGTGACCTTTTCAAGTGATGGGTGATCAGTATTAGTTTCTCTTGCGGGCAGGTTAGATATTTAGAAAGGGCAATAGCTAAATAACTTTTGATAAGAGGGAACAGATTGTTTGGACCCTTACACAGTCATCTTGCCAAACTGGTTACTCTATTCATAAACCCATTGTCCCAGCACTGAATTAGGGGATGACAGATGCTATCTGATATCAACTGGCCCATAAATCCATCATAGTATTTTTCCTCATTATACAAAACCTCTAGTTACCTAAGATCTGATGGACCTTATGGTCCACATATTAGAGCTGTTTATATTATGGTCTGAACTTGCTACAGACCTCTTATCTTCTTTGAGCCTCACTAAAAGCAGGTAGCATATATGTCATTTGGTAAATGGATCCAAGAAATGTTCCCAAGTGTAAAATGTTTTGCCACTCAGTACCTAAAGAGATCTACAAAGCATTATGCTAGCTTCCTAGTGGTGAGAAGTATGAGCTGTAATAATTTTCTTAGTGTGGAGATGATACGTAGACATGCTCCTGATGACTGTTAAATTCATGGTTGTGTTAGTCTATGAATCTTCTGAGTGTATATCCCTGGAGCATATATGTCTTATCAAGGAGCCCATAAATCTTACCAAGGCCTCCAACATGTTCATCATCTCTTGCTCATTCGTGCCAATTAACATGAGTCATCACTATAGGAGACCAAAGTGATGTACTGCAGAGTATCCAAATGGTTGGGGTCTCCAGGAACTACATTGTAAGAAATGACTAGAGAGTTAACACAGCCTGAATCAAGGCTTTACTGTTCCATATTTCTTATTTCATGTTGATAGAAGTAGAAAATTACACATTTGCCAGATTAACGGCAAGTGCTGACAGTAAATAATAATTAATTAAATATGAATTCTGAAAGCCAAAGGGCCTTCTTGTTAGCACAAAAAGAGACTCTCAATTTCTGCATTTTTGAAGGGAAGAAAAATACTTTATAAAAGTAGGAGTAGTTGTTGTTCACTCAATCATGTCAAACTCTTTGTGACCCCATGGACTGCAGCATGCCAGGCTTCCCTGTCCTTTACTATCTCCCAGAGTTTGCTCAAACTCACGTCCATTGAGTCGATGACGCTCTCCAACCATCTCATCCTCTGTCATTCATTCCCTTTTCCTCCTGCCCTCAATCTTTCCCAGGATTAGGGTCTTTTCCAAAATATTGCATCTTCAGCTCCAACATCAGTCCTAACAGCCTCATAAGAGTAGTAGAGGGCCAAAGAAAGTTGAGTTCTCAACTGCGGCAAATCTGATACAAGATTGGAACCCTCTTGGGAAAGCAAGGAATCTTGAATCTAGGGATGGGGCCAGTTGGGTTAGTTTATCAAAGACCTGGAATTCATATACCCTCCTGGTCTTGCTGAGCTCACAGAAGTGGCCCACACATCCCTGTTAAAGTCTGCTTCTTCTCTTTCTGCTTTGCAAAACAATATGAATTCCTCTCAGGATCTGTCTTCACTTCCTCTCCTGACCACCAGACCAATATCTAGGGTCAATTTACAATGTTACTCTACCAGGGAAGTCTAGGTTTGCTCAAAAAGAAAAATAAGACTATATCAAAGGATGAATAAAACCTCATTAACATATATTGCCAGGTGTCAAGAGGTTCTAGATCAGGGGGCCAGAAACCAAAGCTGGATAAGCGAGAGTTTCATTTGCCATTCTTCTGGGATATTGGCTTTAACTCCCTGGCAAGACTTTAGGAAAACAGTGTCAAGATACTGCTGGGATGATCCTGGGAAGCTTGGAAAAAAGATAAGCCTGTTCTAAACAAAGTGATAATTTTAGAACCACTGTGACAAATGGCTGAGACAGTGATCAGTATGGCAGAGAGACGTGAACAGGCTAGAGAAGATATGCTCTGTATGTTTGGAAAACTCACCCAGTGACAATATTTTGTGGGAGGCGAAGTTGGGACTAGTTGAACTGCAATGAATTCCTCTACTAGAGGACTTAGCCAGTCCTTCTGGAAATTCTGGAACTGGGAATGGTCCTTAAAATTAGTCCCATGTGGAAGCAATGAGGCTGGGCCATTGTACTTTCCTCAATAACCAGTTATTGAATGTAGGCTACATAGGGAAGGGAGTATAACCCAGAGTGAAATGGATTCTTTAGCCAAGGCCAATCCCCAACAAAAGACTCAGCTAAGAGTTATTAGCAACCAATACTATTGTAATCCAGGGCAATGAATGCTATTCTTCTATAACAGTGATATTTGGATTGTACACCATCACTATTGAATTTACTGAATAAAAACATCTATCCATCTTTCAAAATTACTCAAGGGACAAAAAAAGTTGGAGCCAAAAGAGTTCTTGGATGTGTGATCAAGCAGACATTTTGAGAAAGTGGGAGAAGAAAGAAATGGCTCTTCTCAAGTGTCCAAGAGTTTTACATTACTACAGCTGCCTTCAGTGTAATTCACAATTGTTGCTAAAGATCCAAGATAATTACTCACTTATTTCTTCCCAAGAACATCTCTTCCAATTTTACAAGTGAGGAAGAAATGTCATAATATTTAGAATAATAGCATGAGTTGGTATGCTTCCAGTAAAGCCAACCCTATAACTGAACTTCTTTTAAAACTGATCCTTTGGTGGATGAATAGCCAGCAGAGCTAAAGCCCTCTCACCAGCTTCTGAGTTTGATCCATGAGCTTTCACAATGTAACTTTTTAGGCCAAGGATTACTGTTAACCCTTTGTAACCAAGACATCAGCCAGTCAAATAAAATGTTTTGTTACACTCCTCTGTGCCTCCAGACAACAAAAACTATAAGATATTCAGTTCAGTTCAGTCGCTCAGTTGAGTCTGACTCTTTGCAACCCCATGGACTGCAGCAAGCCAGGCTTCCCTGTCCATCACCAAGTCTCAGAGCTTACTCAAATTCATGTCCGTAGAGTCAGTGATGGTATCCAACCATCTCATTCTCTGTTTTCCCCTTCTCCTCTCACCTTCAATCTTTCCCAGCATCAGGGTCTTTTCCTATAGGCAGTTCTTTGCATCAGGTGGCCAGAGTATTGGAGTTTCAGCTTCAGCATCAGTCCTTCCAATGAATATTCAAGACTGATGTCCTTTAGGATTGACTGGTTGGATCTCCTTGCAGTCCAAGGGATTCTCCAGAGTTTTCTCCAATACCACAGTTCAAAAGCATCGATTTTTTTTGTGCTCAGCTTTCTTTATAGTCCAACTCTCACATCCATATGTGACTACTGGAAAAACCATAGCTTTGACTAGACGGATCTTTGTTGGTAAAGTAATGTCTCTTCTTTTTAATATGCTGTCTAGGTTGGTCATAGCTTTTCTTCCAAGGAAGAAGTGCCTTTTAGTTTTGTTGCTGCAGTCACCATCTGCAGTGATTTTTAGATTCTCCAGGGGATCTTCTCAACCCAGGGATCTAACCCAGGTCTTCTGCATTGCAGGTGGATTGTTTACCAGCTGAGCCACAAAGGAAGCCCAAGAATATTGGAGTGGGTAGCTTATCCCTTCTCCAGCAGATCTTCCTGACCCAGGAATTGAACTGGGGTCTCCTCCATTGCAGGAGGATTCTTTACCAATTGAGCTATCAGGGAAGCCATTTATAAGATATTGGACTGCTGCAATATCAGTGACTTCTAAAAGTAAAGTATGAGATTTCGTTCATCAACATTTAATGTGCTGGATATGACTTACCTGATTTTTCACTATGTACTTTTTAGTTAATAAGAATTTATTGATGCACCAACTACCTAGAACTAAAGAATTAACAAAGTTCAGAAACGAATTCCTTGTTCTAATTTCAACATCTGAATTCATTTCGGCTTAGATCCAACCCATGAAGTCTTCAAATATAACCAGTAAGTTCCTGATACCTAGAAGCACCACATTCTTCCCTTCCTCATTTGATACTGGTAGGATAGTTCTACCTATGAAGGAGAAGAAAGCATTCATGTACTGCTGTTAATCAGTAAACCATGAGCACTGGTCAAGGAATGAGCAGAGAACTAAACTTTATAGCTGTCAGCAGTATTTAAATACTTCTCAGAATGCTAAATTTGAAGATTTAATCCAAATACTATCTAAATAAACCAATAAATATAAAACACACATAAAGAAATAAGTGTAAGTATGTGAGTTCATGTTGTTTATAAATAATGAACAGCTCAGGGAGACTGGTTTTATATACAGTGCATTCTTCCCTTGGTGCATGCTGTGTGTTTAGGAAAATGAAAATGCATTACACCTGTAAAGTCAGTGAACTGCTTCATGCCAACACTCCAGACTTTTCTTCTGGATCCCATATTCAAGGAAACACTTGATACTATGCAGAAGCTTCAACCTTTCCTGGACAAAGCAATCCAGGGTATGACTACTTGGTTTCCTTCTGTGTGGGGGAGGCACTGAAACATTTCTAAACTCTAGAATGTTCCTCATCATTTACACAAGCCATACCACCACTTGTTAAGATCTTATGAGGGTGATACTATAATTCCCACTTCAGAGATGAAGAATATGAGACACAAAGATGTTAAATGTCTTGCCCCAAGTCACAAAGCTAGTAAGAATGGAGACATCATTCAATCCTTCACAGTTTTCATGGAGAAATTGTATCTTTATGACTTGGCAATGCTAACTTCTGCTCACAATATTTACTAACAATATTTATAAAACCTGCAGTATATGAGAAGAATCAAGAGTAAAAAATATACAGATCATACTAATGAAGCTTATTACCCCTGTTTGACCTGTTCCTTTGCCCAGTCTGGCATCTGCATTTGATTTGAAAATCTTCACAGGAATCATGAGCCTCAAAGGACCACAAATGTTTTAAACACTTAAAAGAAACTTAATGGATAATTTTGCTGGTGATGTTCTAGAATATACTGTTACCAAGACCATTTCTTTCAAAACTCTGAATTATCCAGGTGGCATATTTTCTTTGCCACCTAATTAATCTAAATGCACTGCTCATGCGGTTCTATCAGATACCATTCTTGGGCTTCTTTTACTCATTTTTTTCTTGGCTTGATTCTTCTAAATGTAAGTGTGAACTAAATTATATTATCATATCTCATTTTTTTTCTGGTCTTAAATACAATATGAACTTAATGTATGAAATCTAATGAATAGCGAAAGTTGTACAATTGAAAGTTTGTGATACCTGACAAAGACACATGCAATGTTTTCATAGACTTTCCTCTTCCTCATTTTCCTCCTTCTTTTTCCTCCTACAGCTTCATTCATCTTGTCTGTGCCTACACTACTAGGGGGCATTAGATAAGTATGACTTTCCATTCTGCTTTATATCATCACGTATTTGCCTATTTCCTCAAAAGCCAAGAAGTAACTTCAGTAACTGATTGAATAATACCATATTCAACGGATGCAGGTTAAAGAACATTTGACATTTTTTTTTTAATTTGAAAAATAAAGCTGTAACAGACTTCTCTATTAATTTCCTTTGTTAAATTACCATCACCAGTTTCCCAGATATCTGCACTGGGCTCTTCAATTACCTCCTGCAACTTCTCCTAATTCCCTCCAATCTAGTCTCCATGCTGCAGTAAATAACCACTGGCAAAACTGAATGATTGTTCTTGGAATAAGCACCAGATTTTATTATGACAACAAATCCCTGGATGTTTTGGCTTCTGCCTCCATCACCAGTCTCATATTAAAGTAATGCCCATTTTAGGATCTTTATTACCGTGGTTTCCTCTTCCTAGAGTTCACATTCTTCATCTATTTAACTCTTAACCTTCCTTAAGTTTTAAGTCAATCATCACTCTTTAAGGGAAACCTCCCCTAACTGTCCAGAATTCAGATTCCTGTTATATACTACCATGGAGTATATCACTGTGCTCTTTATAAAATTAAATACTACCTTTTATAAAAATCTTAAGTTATTTGGCAGACATGAAATACTATACCACTGTCATTTTAATTATGTTCATTTAAAGAAACATATTTTTCAGACTCATATTGGTCATTTGTAGTTTTCCTATGAATCTTCTATATAATCATTGTTCACATTCTATTACAGTGTTAATGTGTCTTTTATTGATTCATGAGTGTTCTTAATATAATAAGAGAATTAATCATATGCTTATCATTTGCAAATATTTCCTGCCCAGGTCAAGATATACTCTTAAAGTATATGTACAGCAATCTTAGTGTTTGTAAATAATAAAACAGTATAATGAATTTTATCAATAATTTCTTCATGCTTTCCTAATACTCCTATTATTGAAAAGAAAGGATATTTCTTATAATATCAGTACTTATAATATCAGTACTATAATATTATAATAGTTTCAGGTATATAGCACAGTGATCTAGTACTTTTATAGGTTATACTTCATTAAAATTCATTATAAAATAATGGTTATAATTCCCCATGCTACACAATATACCCTTGTTGTTTATCAATTCTATACATAGTAGTTTGTATCTTTTAATCACATAACCTTACTTTCTGCCCACTATTAATAGTAACAATTAGTTTGTTTTCCATATCTGTGAGTCTATTTCTGTTTTGCAATACACATTCATTTATACTATATTTAAGATTCCACATATGAGCAATATCACACAGTATTTGTTTTTCTCTGTCTGACTTACTTCACTAAGCATAATATTCTCTAGGTCCATCCATGTTGCTACAAAAGGCAGAACTTAATTATCTTTTTATGGCTGAGTAGTATTCCAAGGTATATATCTATAGGGCTTCCCAAGCGGTGCTAGTGGTAAAGAACCTGCCAGCCAATGCAGGAGACAGAGATGCAGGTTCAATTTATCCATTGGTCTGTTGATGGATATTTGGGTTAATATCTTGGCTAATATAAATAGTGTTGCTATGAACACTGTGGTGTGTATATCTTTTCAAAGTAGTATTTTCATTTTTTCCAGATATATATCCAGGAGAGGAATTGATTGATCATATGGTAGTCCCATTTTTACTTTTTTGAGGATCTTCCATAATGTTTTCCAAGGTTACTGCAGCAACTTATATTCCCACCAACAGTGTACTAGGGTTCCTGTTTTTATACCACAATAGTATAAAATTAGAACAATTACAGAGAGAAAAAAATAGAAAAGAACAAATACATGATGACTAAACAACATGCTATTATAAAATCAATGAGTCAATGAAAACATCAAAGAGGAAATCAGGAAATGCTTCAAGACAAATAAAAATGGAAGCAATTGTCCAAAATCTAGGGGATCAAGTAAAGCAGTTCTAAGAGGGAGGTTTAGAGCAATATAGGCCTTCCTCAACAGATAAGAAAAGTATCAAACAATCTAATATACCACCTAAAGGAAATAGAAAAAGAAGAACAAAGTCCAAAGTCAGCAGAAGGAAAGAAATAATGAAGATTGGAGAGAAAATAGATATCAAAAAAGCAATATAAAAGATCAATGAAATCAATAGCTGTAATTTTTTTAAAGATAAAATATTGGCAAACTTTTAATCAGGTTCACCAAGAAGAAAAGAGACCCAAGCAAACAAAACAAGAATGAAAGAGGAGAAATAACAACTGATATCACAGAGATACGAAATATCACAAAATAATGCTACAAACAATTATATGCCAATGAATTGGAAAACTTAGAAGAAATGGACACATTTCTAGAAAAATGAAACCTTTGGGGATTGAATCAAGAATAAATGAACAATTTGAACACATTGATCATTGGTAGTGAAATTGTATTTAAAAAAATAAACTCTGAACAAACCAAAGCCTATGATTAGACAGCATCACAAGGGTATTCTACTAAACATAGAAGGAACTAACAGCTATTTGCTTCAGACTATGCTCATAAACTTTAAAGAGGAGAACATTCCCAAATTTATTCTTCAATTCCCCCATTACCTTGGTACAAAAACTACACAAAGACACAACAAAAGGACAAATTACAGGTCAATATCTCCAATGAATATAGATACAAAAGTCCTCAACAAGGTACCAGCAAGCTGAATCCAACAATAAATAAAAACAATCATACACCATCATCAAATTGGATTTATTCTAGGGATGCAAGGATAGTTTGACATCTGTAAATCAATCACTGCCATACACCACAGTGACTAAGAGAAGGATAAAAGTCACATAATAATTCCAACAGATACAGAAAAAGCATTTGGCAAAATTCAGCATCCATTCATGATAAAATCTCATTAAGGTGGGTATAGAGGAAACATATCTCAACTTAAGAAAGGATATTTATAACACACCAATAGCTACCATCATACTCAGAAGTGAAGAGCTAAAAATCTTTCCTCTAAATTCAGGTACAAGACAAGGTTGCAGACTCTTACCACTTCTCTTTAGCATAGTTTGGGACATCCTAGCCACAGCAACCAGACAAGAAAAAAAAGTTATCCAAATTTGAAGGGAAGAAGCAAAACTGTCACTATTTGGAGATAACATGATACTAACTGTAGAAAAACTTAAGTCTCCACCTCAAAACTGTTAGAGCTAATAAATGAATTCAACAAAGTTGCAGGATACAAAATTAATATACAGAAATCTATTGCTTTTCTATAATCTAATATTAAAATATCAGAAAGAGAAAGCAAAAAGTAATAATTGCAGCAAAAAGAATACCTAGGAATAAACTTAATCAAGGAGGTGAAATATCTATACTATGAAAACTACCAAACATTAGTGAAGGAAATTAAAGATGGTGCAAAGAAATATTTAGATATACTGTGCTCTGGGATTGTAAGAATTAATATTGTTAAATTGTCATACTATTCAAAGGAATTTACAGATTTAATGCAATGCCTATCAAACTACCAATGACCCTGAAATTCATATGGAATTACAAAAGACCCCAAATTGCCAAAGCAATCTTGAGGGAAAATAAAAAGGCTGGAGGTCTCACACTCTCTGACTTCAAACTATATTACCAAGCCTCAGTAAATACAACAGCATGGTACTGACACAAAAACAGACACATAGATCAATGGAACAGAACAGGCCAGAAATAAACCCCACACACTCCTGGTCAATTAATCTATGACAAAGGAGGCAAGAATATACAATGGGAAAGACAGTCTCTTCAATAAGTGGTGCTGGGAAAACAGGACAGCTTCATGTAAAAGAATAAGATTAGAATATTTTCTCACAATACATACAAAAATAAGTCAAAATGGACTAAAGACTTAAATATAAGACCACAAACCATAACACACCTAGAGGAAAACACAAGTATAACATACTTTGACATAAATTGTAGTGATATTTTTTTGATTTGTCTTCCAAAGAAAAGGAAAGAAAAGCAAAAACAAACAAATGGAATCTAACTAAACTTAAGAGCTTTGCAACAAAACAAAAAGACAGTTACTGAATGGGAGAAAATATTTGCAAGTGATAGTTACGTACTAATGTCTGACTCTTTGTGACCCTATGGATTGTAGCCTCCCATGCTCCTATGTCCATGGAATTCTCCAGGCAAGAATACTAGAGTGGGTAGCTATTCCCTTCTCTAGGGGATCTTCCCAACTCAGGGATTAAACCCAGATCTGCTACATTGCAGGCAAATTCTTTACCACCTGAGCCACCAGGGAAGCTCAAGTGACATGATTGATAAGAGGTAAATATAAAAAACAAATATAAACAACTCATACAGCTGAATATGAAAAAACAAACAACCTGACTGAAAAATGGGTAGAAGACCTGAATAGACATTTTCCAAAGAAGATACACAGGTGGTCATGAGACACATGAAAAGATGATACAACATTGCTAATTATTAGAGATATGCAGATCAAAACCATAATGATATATCATCCCACATCTGTCAGAATGGACAGCATGAAAAAGTTTATAAATAATAAATAACTGGTGAGGATGTGGAGTCAAGGGAACCCTGTTGGTAGGGATGTAAACTGGTGTGATCACTGTGAGAAATGTTATGAAGTTTTTCCTCAAAAATTAAACATGGAACTACTATATGATCTAGCGATTCCACGTCTGGCTATATATCTGAAAGGAAGGAAAATTCTAATTTGAAAAGATGCATGCATTGCAATGTTCATAGCAGCACTGTACATCAGTTAAAATATGGAAGCAACCCAAGTATCCATCAATAGACAAATGGATAAAGAAGAAGTGGTATGTATGTACAATAAAATATTACTCATCCATAAAAAAATGAAATTTTGTTATTTGCAACAAAAGGGATGAACCTGGAGGGTATTATGGTTAGTGAAGTAATTCAGACAAAGAGAAATACTGTATGTTATCATTTATATTATGATATCTAAAAGTAAAATAAGTGAACATAACAAAGTGGAAACAGACTTTCAGACATAAAGAACTAGTAGTTACCAGTGGGGAGCAGAAAGGGGGAAGGGACAGAATAAGGATAGGAGATTAAGAAGTCTAACTATTATGAACAGTATAAACAAGCTACAATGATATAATATATAGAACAAGATATATACCCAATATTTTATAATAACTTCAAGTGAAGTATAACCTATAAAAATATTTACTATGCTGTACATCTGAAACTAATATTTTGTAAATCAACTATATTTCAATTAGGAAAAAACTCTGGAGAGTATTCAAATTTTCCACATTTGCAATGCTTTTTTGTTTACAATTTGCTTAAATCATAATCCAAATTAGGTCTATATGCCACAATTTAAATTCCTTTAGATTCATAAATTTTCTAATATTTTCCTTTCAATTTATTTATTGAAGAGTAGAGGTTTTTTCCATATAGTTTTCTCAGTTTGGACTCTGCTAATTGCAGTCCCATGGTAGCATTTAACATGTTCCTCTGCTCCATGTAATTTTTGTCTATTTAGATGTTGAGATATAAGCAGATTCAAGCTTAATTTTTTGGAAAATACCTCAGAGGTATTGCAATGTAAAGTTTTTTTTTTTCTCTCTCTCTTTTAATGATGTTACAGGTCACTGGTGATCTTTACCTAGATTGCTAATTTGCTGGAGGTTGCAAAATAGTGATATAATAACTCTTATTCCTTTTTCGATTAGTAAATAGGACACTCCATAAAAGTATAATTTTCCTCTTTATTTCCTTCTGGAATCCAGAATAATTGCAGAAAATTTATTAATTCTATTTGATCTCTTCATAGGCCCTCTTCCGCCTATGGCTAAAAGAGAACAGTTGTGATATAATTAGAAGATAGTCTTCACACTCAAAGCCAGTTAAACCAGTAGTGATGAAATTAACTTTTCCTCTTCAGTCTGATGACAGCAAAGTTGCCTGTGTGATGGGAGGTAGGGCAGCAGGAAACCATGGAAAGAAACATCTTCTCACCAAAATACATGTGAAGTGTTTCACACTTCACACACTCTCAGAGAATCTATAAATTAAAGATTGTTGTTTATTTGTACTTCAGATTTTGTTTTGTTGAAAGCTCTCTTTGTCTCTTAGGCACAGGACTGAAAACCTAAAATTGACTTTCTTGGTGTATATTATGCGCTTCCATGGTGGCTCAGATGGTAAAAAATCAAAAATCTGCCTGCAATGCAGGAGGCCAGGGCTCGATCCCTGGGTTGGAAAGATCCCCTAGAGAAGGAAATGATAACCCACTCCAGTCTTCTAGACTAGACAATTCCCCAGACAGAGGAGCCTGGCAGGCTACAGTCTAGGGGGTCACAAAGAGTCAGACACGACTGAGCGACTAATACTTGACTTAACTTGGTGTATATTATAATGATTTTTTTAAATTACTGTTTGTGATACCATCAATTTCTCTGCCTTTTTCTCTATGAAAAAGGGCATTAACTTTTAAGAGACTGTTGAGACCAACAGCAGAGAGTGAAGATGAAATACCCTCAAAGCAGTAGATGCAAAACACTGTTCATCTGGCCCACTCTGTCTG